>PVIC010010913.1:0-42487 GCA_004025085.1 Thryonomys swinderianus
TTTAATATAAAATCTCAGTTCTACTTGAAAATAACCATTGTATGTTCATTCCACTCAGCAACAATCAACTCTGGGCTTGAAATGTCCTGGTAGTTGGATTTAAAAAGAAACTACAAATTATACTCTACAAAAGTATACTCCACCGCCTTCAAGTCCCTTTTTCCGAGCTAGTACAACTAACAAGCAGATTATCCTTCCCTCCCCCCTTTCCTGCCTGTAAAATTCAAGTTAGACAAACAGTGGGGCTGAAATGACATATTTGAATGGAATTCAGACCCACCGGTTCCTGTTTATGTTTCTGGTTTGAGAATGCTGTCTTCTCACTCCTTATACATTAGGGACCCTGCAAAGCCATGAGAGTGTCAGGTTACATGTGCACAGGACCAATGAGCGTTAATCATTACTTCCAGTTAACTGGCAAAAGCAGCAGCTGATGGAACACTACACCCTTCAGCTCTGTATAAATGGACATTCCAGAGAGCCAGACTGCTCTGCGTGCGCACGCGCGTGCGTGTGTGTGTGTGTGTGTGTGTGTGTATGTGTGTGTGTTTCCTTTCAGTCTCCATTTTATGAATGAAACACCAGGCTCTATAGAGTCCATTCATGTAAGAGAAATGCTTACAGGGCTCTTGCCCTAGGGACAGATCATTCATGGCTAAAACTGATATGATTGGTTTAAGACAGCCTTCAGCCTTCCATTACTGACTTAAAATCCAGTCCCTGTCCATTTGACCTGTGTTAATGCATGAAGAGTAAATCCAGACAGTGGTCTCAATTCTCAAATCAAATCATTAGCCAATGCCACTTACTGTAACTGTAGATTTGGAGGATATTGAAGTATTTCTTAGAAAAACTGATATAGTGGACCAGAATAGTGCTTTGGGAGGTTTGGTATTCTCACTTAGAAAGGAATGAGGAAAACCCACATAAGACAGGCTAAGCAATTAAATGCAATGTCAAACTCTGAGGCCAATCTATAATCTCTTTTATAGTAACAAAATCAGTTAGGAAGACATGATTGTCACTTTCCACAATCGAAGCACCTGAAAAAAAATCAGAGATTAAGTGATTAAATACTAGTCCACAAATCATGGCTGAGTGAAGAAAACTATCTTTGGGTGTTAGGGAAACAGATAGAATGCTGATGTTTTCCCAAGGATCAATAATAGCTTATTCTTTGAAATTCCCAAGTGATTCTCCACTGGAATTTCTTTAAACAATAATTTTAGACTTAAAATTTAGAAAAAAAAAAAAGAGCTGACATGTTGTAGAAGAAAATGTGACTCTAAGCAAGTGATGTTTTGCAGTGGAATAGGGCCAAGATGTGGGAGTGTTACACACCAGGTACAAAAAGCCAACGTTCATGGAAGTTTAATCATCACTGTACTGCAAATTAGCAAAGATGGTGATGCTTAAAAATATCTGAGGTTTTTAGGGAGAAAAAGTTACCTAATGAGCAATTATGGGAATGATTTGTTAAAAGTCAGCCCTAACCTGTACAGTGTTAACTAAATAATGTGTTTTATCAATCGTCTATAACTTGGATCTTAACTCTGCGAGAAAGAAAACATTCTGTCTTCCACTGGCCTGAGGTCATGTGATTAAACAGTTTTGGTTCCCTGTGTACATCCTTAAATAAACAATCCAACGAGCATGGCCAGGCCTAGAGGCAAGGGGGGAAATAGAGACACCCCAGTGTCTAGTTTGAAGTCTATAAAGGATTATCTACTATGACATTGTGAGAAGTTATTTTTTAACTGGTAATTTTTAAAATCTGCAAATAAAACAGTAGGATCTTAAAATTCTCAATACCTCATTCAAATAGCTTTATATAGAACAGAACAAAAGTACCAAACAAGGAGCATACACTGAGTTTTTCCTAATTAACTAGCAAGGCTTTAAGAAATATCCAATACTTTTTTAAAAATTCCTTTTTAAGACGATTCAAAGGAACATAAGTAAAGATGATGGCACGCATCTATTCTTTCAATTGTCATTCTTCACACTTTAAAAAATGTTAATAAGCTGTGTAGATTTCATTATCAATACAGTGTACAGTGTGATGGCCATAATATATGGAAAACTATCTTCAAATTACTAAGGGCTGAATAAAAAGTCTAACTGACTAAGGAAATACGTGCCAATTCAGTACTTAAGGAGTCTCCGAGTTATAATGTTTCAACCTTATGAAAGAGTGAATGAAGTAACTATTCTTTTGATGTTGTCCTTTAAATTCTGAGTTTTGACCCTTCCCCAGTAGGGATGGGTGGACGAGACTGTGGTGCTGCTAAGCATTAGGAGGAAGAAACGGTTCAGTCAGCCCCACGGACACAATGTGAAACGACCTGCACTCTCCAGGGCGTTACTGCGGAGCGAAGATATGGACTGAGTCAGGGATACTGAGAGCGTTTTTGAAAGGGCTGATCAGGGTGCAGACCCATCAGGAGTCAAGGAGCACTGGTAAAATTTCTCAGTGGCGAACGTTCCGGACAGGTGGTTTTCGATCCTAGGCCTTTGCTTTGTCCTGTTAGAGGTGGCCGGGCGTTAGAACCCACCGTGGCTGCTCAGGAGAGAAGATACATATGTGAAAGAAGGGGAAGCCCTCCCCTCCTCTTTAGGGAAAATGATCAGAGACACACTCTCCTGCTTTCTTCCCCATTCCAGTGATCTGAATAAAACTTCAAATATGATTTATTATTTTAAACTATATAAATAAAAACAAAATATTTTAAAATGTCCAAACGGGGTGAAAATAATGTCTTCGGTAGGAAATCATTGACTAGTAACGTGTACGTGTTTAAGAGGGAGAAATGGTGGGCCTTCTGCTTAGGAAATGACAAAGCCTGCTTGTTTACGGGGACCGGGACTGGTCAAAGGAAACACCTATTACTATTATTTTCTACTCCCTTTTTTCCACCCAACTCTACCAGCATTTTCCAACAGCTTAATACCATAATTACTGCTTTCCTTGTGTTTCCTGGGCAATATTTTTGGTTATTTGTATGAATCCCTATTGACCAAAAATGATGTAAGGAAATTCATCACAAGTACGCGTGAGGTAAATTTCCTTAGGATATGTATCTTTTCCCCTGTAAGTAAAGAATAAGAAATTGTTTTTTCAAAGTAATACAACCTGATGGCAGAAATTCAGAGCTATAGCTATCCTAGTAAATGTAAGAAGCACACCAGTAATAATTTAGAGCTATGCTGTCAGGTAATTTTAGCCTTCTGCATTTTATTACTTTTTTTCCTCCATCTTCTGCAAGTTTGGACAGTGGATTGAGGTTCTGACAAATCATCTCCAAACACTTTAAAGCACTATCTATTTATATTTCTCCACAAATGCAGAAGATAATCACCGTTGCTTCGGCTCCCATGCTAGGGCTGTTGCTGTAAGAACATGTCATAAACTCCGCAGGGCGAAGTTTCTGCGGTGCTCTGGGGAGACAGCACTTGGATTAGGATGACTCTCCAGCAACACGAGGAAAAGAAGAGGGACATTCACAACATGAAACTCTTCCTCTCTTTGGAAAGCCAAGAGTGTTTCCATCTCTCCGTTCAAGTGCTGGCGAGGCCCCGCGTGAGCACCAGAACTACTTGTCTCTGACAAGAGCAAAGTCAAATGATTCTGGTTTTAAACATAGTTATCATGAGGAAAATGTTGTTTTAGTATGCATTTTGTCATTTCTCTGCCTACACCTAATTTTTCTAGGAGTCCAAAACAGATAACATTTCTTTAAATTTGAAAATTCTTCTACTGGCTTTTTTTTTTTTCCCAAAGCCCTGAAGTGATAAAGAAGCATACAGGGAACTTGGGAAGGAACTGTGGGGGTGACCGAGGCTTTAAAATGAATGATGGGAAACTATCTTGCTAACCTTCCCAACTCACATTGTTTACATCTGTTTTAGATACTGCCTGCCCTCAGAAGGTTCCTACAGTAGATTCAGAAGACAAGAGTCTGAAATCCACTGTTAGAGTTAAATTGTCAGCCACTGAACTATCAAAGGTATTTAAAAAGGTAAAATTCAGAAAAAAGGCTCAGACGAACTGTGCTCATATCTGCAGTGAGGCAGGCACTTAACTTGCCACTTTTTCTTCTAATTATTTTTCAGCCCTTTCTAGAAAAACCAGTATAAAAGCCCACTTCCTTGATCAGTCCTGTATCATGTTTACAGGTATTCTCAAAAGGTGAGTAGACTGCATTTTAATCACTGGAGGCTTTCTCTTTTTCTACCTCACAGCAATGACAGTGGCTAATATTTGAAATGGGAAATGCTCCCCTTGACAAATTAAGAAAATCACAAGTTTTAAAGTCTTATCCCCTGGCTGGATGTGGTAATGCAGATCTATACTCCCAGCATTCCAGTAGACTGAGCTGTGAAAGTCATCAGAGATTTAATCTGAGCCAGGGCACTTCAGCAGCTTAGTGAGATCCTGTTTCAAATGAAAGCTGAAATAAAGACTCATCATGTGGCTCAGTCCAGTGGCCCTGAGTTCGACCCCCAATACTTTCCTACAGACAAATATTTTCAAAAGTTATTTGCTGGGTCATATAGAGAGCCTTTGAACATATACAGAATCATAGACAGAAAAACATAGGAAAAAAACATCAGATTATAATAAATGGTCAATAACATTTGTAATAAACCAAATTATTTCTCTTTGTTCTGGCTGATTACTGCTGAGAATGTAGTTTGGGGGTAGAGAGCCCAGGATAGAAAATACAAAGTCTTGGGTTCATTCTCTTAGTAGCAGAAAATATATTAGCTGAGCAATCACATAGGAAGACAGACCTTAAATTATGTTCTAAATGAAATATTTTTGACTGTTTCAGAAAATTCCTGTAAACTAAATGGTAAATTAAGTTGGATAAGCCTTTGCTATCTACTCGATAAACTGCACGTGGAAAAGGAATTTGAAGCAGGTGATCTTCATGAGTATAAAAGTGAATAGTTCTATAAGCTTGAGTCACTTATGTACAATGGACACACCTTGAGGATACACTAATAAGTGAAATAAATAGGTCACAGATATGTAAATCCTGTATCTTTTCTCTGGTATGAGAACCTGTAAATACAAATGAGTTCTAGAATGTACGATAGATTTTGTGAAACAGGAAGTATTCAAAGGGAAAGTGTACGCAACAGTAGTGAGGGGAAAGAATAACTATGATTTAAAAAGAAAAAGAAAGCATATGTATATAGGGGGTGGGGCTTGTAGGGTGGGCAGGAATATAGGTAAAAATGAGAATTAACTTGTGTCATATACTGGTACAAATTCCCCAATGTTGAGTGTGATTGTGAGCTATCTATAAAATGTATCAATAAATAATTCAATTTCTTAAAAAAATGAATAGTTCTATAGGCCCTGGGATTTAGCTCAAGTGGTACCATGCCTACTTTGGAAGCATAAGGGCCCAAGTTTGATCCCCAGCCCCCCCCCCCTACACACACACATGCATAACTCTATCAAATGTTTATTTGCATCAATTTAATGCTAACATTTGCCTCCAGATTAAGTGTTACAGGCCTCCAGTGTGAAAGAGGTCCTCCCTGCCTCATCAGGAAGAGCAGAAGTGGCCCTAAGAAACACAATTTTAAGATGCAAAATGCACCCCAGATCTCCCCTGCCCTCTGCTTCCACTTCCCCTTCTATAATAGCTCAAGAGAAACCTCATTTTCACCTTTTTCTCATCCCAGCCACCTTCCTCTTGCTCCCGTAAAGTTCTCCTCCAGTTTTCATTCCTAACTCTTTGATTAAACTGCTCCACCAGAAGGTTTGCGAAGTACCTCCCGAACTAATGAGAATGTTAGAACATGCCTTCAGGGCCAAAAACACAGGACCGGTTCGCCTTCCACATAACACCTCAGTTACGATTTTTAGTACATCCCAAAGTGTAAAAGAATACAGTAACGGTGAGTTCCATCAAGTGATGTGTTCATTTTCCCTCCATCCTCTCGGGCACAGACTACCTGAAAGTCATTTAGGTTTGTAACACAGGAGGCAAGAACGTCATTACTTGCTAAGTATTTTCTTCCATTTATAGGTTAATGTGATTAATTTAGGCACCTTAATTCTTCAAGGCTAACTGGGTAGATTATAAAAAAACGTATTGTGGCTGATGAGGAAAGCAGGGACTAGAAAGCACCTCATGGAAAAAGCACAGATCTTTTGCTCCGCCATCACCCTGTGCATCTGTACGGACTCTTCCTCTGTGACTGTGCCTCACACACTTCTTACTTTTAACTTCTTTTGTTGGTAGCCATAACTTCTTTACCATCTCATACATTCCTCTTTTTCATCCTGTTTCTTTCTCTCAAGCATTCCCTGGATATCTCCCTATTCTCTATCATAAATCCCTGAAAGGAGATTATCTAATCAAAATATGTGAATATTCTGATTAACATTTTCATAAGTCAAATTTTTAGTTTCCTGTGCCCACAGCTCCCCTAAAAATGGTCTAAGCTATCAAAATATAAAATAAAATGAAACCAAATAAAACAATACTGACCAATCAACACATATAACTCCAATAAAATATATGGTTATAAATGCGAAAACAATTGTTTTGTTGGGGCTTCTAAACCTTAGAAACCACACACAGGAGCATGAAAATGGGCAAATAGGCATGGAACTGTGAGAAGAGGATAGTGTTTAATAGGGCTCTGCATACAGCATTCTGAATAAATACAAATTTTCACTCTTTGGCTGTAAACAAAAAAGAAAAAGTTAGTGTTGGGTATTGAAAGCCAACTAACAAGTATTAACAGTGTAGCTCCTGCTTTCTGGAGCTCAGTCAGGCTGGACGAGAGGGAACCCTGTATCGGCCTTAACAAAATGATAAAGCATAGTCATGATTTCGCTGTACTAGTTCACCACCTTGGTCGTTTAGTTCACCAAATTGCATCTCAAATATCCATTTGTATGTGGTACCACACACCCATAATCCTACCTTTTGGGAAGCTGAGATTGGTGAATAGGTGTGAGTTCACGGCCAACCTAGGCCACAGACTTTCAGGTCAGCCTAAACCACATGTGAGATACTGCTTCAGACAAAAAAGAAAAAAAGAAAGAAAGAAAGAGAGAAAGAAAGAAAGAGAGAGAGAAAGAAAGAAAGAAAGAAAGAAAGAAAGAAAGAAAGAAAGAAAGAAAGAAAGAAAGAAAGAAAGTGTTTCTTCTGTTCACCCTGTCTACAGATCCAACATTTTTTGTTGTTGTTGTCTCTGAAAAGAAAGTATCTTCTCTACTAACATAATATTTTGAATTTTTTATCTTAAATATTCGGCAGCTGAAATTGCATTCCTGTAATTATAATTATAACTAATAGATCTTCCATTTCCATGTCATAATTAATGTCAGGCTTTATTAGGGCACAATCATGCTGCCTCTTCCCCTACAAGCCATTTTTATTGTCACAACATTTACAGTGTTTTGAATTAGGCAATAGAGAGTCCAACAGGCCTTTGGAAAGGGTAACATTTGGATCATAGATGCTGAGTTAAATGACTTTAAAATGTTGTCTGTAATTTTTTAAATCACATATAAAATGTTTCATAGTATGCTGTTGGGTCAGCACCAGTAGGCAAAGAAATAAATCAGGGCTTCAGTTATAGACACATATTGACTATGCTCCCAGAAGGGATAAAAGAACTAATGAGGACAAAATAAAATATCTAGAAATCATACTTGCTGATTACAGTATAGGGCATTTGGAGGTTTCTACTTCAGAGCAGTAGTTTAGCGGTCAGTATAATATATTTTGAAGTCAGATTAACTTTTCATAGGCTTAGGTGAACAGTTGCTATATTTCCTTTAAACCAAAGCCAAAGGCTGCACCTTTCCCATTTCTCTATCCAAGTAACAAAAATGAATCCTACAAGCAATTTCCAAATTTTGAAGTCAACATCAGCGTTTAAAATATAAGTGGAAGGGACAGAGTAGCATGAATTAAAATTTCTCAAATATTAGACGAGTGTTTTACAGAACATTTGCAAGATATTTAGCGCCCTGAGAAGAGATGCCATACGTATCTTTCAAATGGGATGTGCAGGATGCTTTTGAAAACTATGAGTGCTACCACCTTTGCTTGTCAAGGTCACACAGGGGTGAGCTCTGTGGTCCACAGTTTGAATGGCTTGCAGACAATTCGATTAACTCTTACAGCACAAGTGCCTACATTCTGACCTTGTTAGAGTCCTTACATCTGAAGTTACAAATCTCAAAGACAGTTGTACATGGTCAATACCACGCTCCCAATAATTGTGCATGTAATATATAGTATACATAGAGCAAATCGTATAATGAAGAAAACCATGTCAGCAGTAGTTTTTGATATTCTCCATATAAAAATATTTGGAACACCCAAAGGAACTTTGAATACTATGCTACTTAAGTCCTTTTGGCTAATTTATACCATTTCCATGTATTGTATATCTTGAAATAGTGATGAATGAACTTTAAGAAACTATCACATTAAAATAGACTTTACACTGTCAGTTAACAGGTTTTGAAATTTATAGATAAAAATGTATCCTATCTATAAAGAGACCACTGACTTGCAGTTTCTTAATATGGATATCAAGGGAAAGAAGGAAAGAAAGTTCTAAAATGAAACCACTATGAGAACATTCTAGATGGTCTCCAAATTATTGATTGGGAAAGAACTGAAATAAAATCCCTTATACCATATGTTTTAAATGTCTTAATTGTAAATCGGCTAAATAAACTAATACATACGTTCTCTTCTCTTCATGTCTGAAAACCTATCATGAGGACACCACACAGAAAGGCAAGTCATACTGAGCGTTCCAGGGACATTTTAAAGATTGATGCTGGAGCAGAACGACACAGGGAGAGAGAGCCTAGGTCTAGGCTTTGTTCAAGTCACCTCCCATGTCTCAACCCAGCATTGTACCCACAGCGCGGACTTTACACAGAAGCTTAAAGATGAATCCCAGGTCACCTCTCACACAGAGCTGCCTGTCAGCCATGCCCTTAGGCCAGGGGAACAAACAGAAGCAATGTGCTCCACCCTAAGAAAACAGGGCCGCCTTGAACCTGCCCAGCCTGTGGGTGGATTCAGGCCCAGCTGGGCTATGGATCTGAGGAGCAAATGTACCCTCAGTGGTATCAGTTCCCTTCTCCTTGTGATTTCTGGCCCAGTGAAGAAGGCCGTAAAAGATGGTGGGAGAGGGCTCTATGTCATAGGGCTCCCTCTTGTATTACTGTGGAAGAAATAGTTCCTTCATAAAGATGCCCTTTGCATCCAGACCTAAGGAAATAACACCGTTCTCAAATATTTCCATGTCCACAACCGTCTTTGTTCTGTGGTCACAACAATGACTATAATTAGAGGTACAAGCACCTTTCTGAGCTTTTCTTTTCTCCATACATTTTTAAAATTAGCTTTTCTTTTTCTCCATACATTTTTAAAATAATACCTAGGAGGTACGAAAAGCAGATGTCTTGATTTCCCAGGAAAAACTCAGTGGAGATGAGCTTAGTACTTTTTTTTTTTAAGTATTAAAATTAAATGTTGGCAAACTCATGGTAACATTTGGAATCAATTTAAGCCCTTCTTACTTTTGGGAAACCCCTCTCTCTCCTCACAGACCACACTTTGCAGCACTGTCTGGCTCAGTGGGACAAAGCTGAGCTATACAAAGGAGCTTTGTGTCTATGCTTTGCTATCTCTGTCCTAATATATAACAATTTTCACTTAGAGACCCCTGGAATCTTTGACACTAATAAACTATTTTAAGCAATGCAAAGGAATATTACTTCACATAAACACTGTTCTTAAATACTCCTAAAGTAAGAAAACTAGAAAATAACAAAACACAGAATCAATAAAAACCCAACAACCACTTATGGAGTATTTCCCAATGTACTCTTAGCTTGCTTGGATTATAAATTTGCATATAAGTGCATAAGTTTATAGATTACACTTTTCATTCTATGGCTTTCATTTCCAGACATTGGCTTATAGCAGAACGGTTTGGTAGTTCAACCCTTCAACTAAGGGCCAAACGATCAGAAAGACCCACCCAGCTGGACAGCAGCACTAAGCAAATTGACAAGGGAGGGGGAAAGATGTTTGATGGCATTAAATCAAAGCATGGGCCTACCTGAATCATATGCAAAGTCTCTGGGTTCCTGTTTTATCATCAGAGGTGGGGGGAAGCTTTGGCTGGCTGCACCGCCAACCATGGTACTGTGTTCATATACTGGGTCGTGGTACTCCTGCTTAAAGCCTTGAGGTGGGAAGGGGATGTTTGGCTCAGACATCTGGCGTTGGTACATAGGACGTCCTTCCCTTGGCATTGCCGGCAAAGGAGGGAAGGAATTACAGGGTTCAGAGAGCTGGCGGCGAAATCTGGAGACAAAAAAGTACATTTCAGATGAAATGACACAGAACCTTGTTTCAAACATTGCTTTAATTTTTACTGCTTAGTCAATGAACATAATACCAATGGACCTAAAGTATAAATATTAAATGAACATTAGATTCCACTATCCTGGGTCAGTAGGAGGATGCTTCGTATTCATGTCATGGCTCGGGCTGCCCTTCTAACCCATTGATCTGGCATCATTCTAGCACAGTTTGAAGTGTAAGGGTGAACACTGAGTGGAGATATAAGAACACAGAACTATTTGAATAAATATGGCTCCAAGCAGCAAAAATGCCCAATTTTAAGTCAGTTTGATCATTTAGGTACTTTCCACAAGGAAGGGTTCTCCAATCATAATATATTTAAAACAACAGGAAAAATGGAATCTGTTCTCAAACCTTTACCCTCTAATTCTGTTAACAAAGTAATCAGCAAACAAACAACCAACCAAACAATAACCTATGTACTGTTTTTTTCTTCCAGGACTATCAGTTATAAACAAAACAAAACTTCAGGGATTTTCTCTGCAAATTGGTGACTTTTTATTCTTCAACAATGTTCTAATTAACACTGTGTTTTAATGAGAAATAAAATTTGGGATTATACAGACTTAAATCCAAGCTGTTATTTCAAAGCCTACATATTTCCTATGAAACAGCATCAGAGATAATGGCTTCCAATATAGTCAAACAAGCTGTCAAAATGACATCGGTAAATATCGCTATATAGTGACCACCAAAGAGTCAGATGGTGTGTAATGCACAGGTCTATGGGTCAGCTGGAAGTTCTGATGCCTTGAAGAAGACCTTCTTTGGTTATGCTGTGTAACGATTGGCTAATCACATCATCATTGTGTTCTGTGTTTCTCATCCACAATATGATTGACCCACCACAAAGATGTGGATTAATTAAAGATTTAGAAGTGCTCTAAAAATGCCCCAGGAGTCCTTAAAATAACCTGTAAAACATATCTATGAGCAAATAAAAAAAAACTATCAACCCCCTCCAACTAAAAGCATTCCTGAGACTCTTTAATTTGGAAAGTTAACATTTAATTTCGGGAATGTTAAGTGAAAATAGGGTAAATGCTAAAGAATGGCAAAGCAATTGCTGCAGCATTTCTAAGAATGTTCCATCCTCTGCGTTAACTCTTGGCTCACTGGCTCCCAGAGAAAGCACTGAAATTGCACCTCCACCTGCAGAAAATAAACTTAGAATCTTGGATACTGCAAAACAGGCCGACTGGCACTGCATTCATTTCCCTTCACTTACTTATTTCATTAGCCAAAAAAAGAAACAGAAATTATCATTAAGAACTGTCAAGGAGTGAATCAGAAAATTGTAACTTCAAGATAAAATAAGAAACTGGCTCACTTGTGAAGCCTTAAAAGGAAGTTACTAATGCTCATACTGAAAGCTTTGTAAAGAATCAAGCCCTTTGTTTATACAAGTTGACCTGATTCTAGTGGCTGCTTCCCGGGGACGGTACACGCTTGAAACACACACAGATTTCACAAAAGGGTGTAGAGTCTGATGCTATTCTTGTGAGTCAGTGACCAACAGCTAGGAGAGAGTAATTGGAGATGTTTCTGGGCTGGGCGTGATGGCACATTTATGTAATCCCAGTAATCTGGGAGGTTGAAGCAAGAGGATCCCAACCACAAGCCCATCCTGAAAATTTATCAATGTAGGAAGATGCTATCCTAAGTAAAAAGGGATGAGGATGTATCTCAGTGGGGTAGCTCAGGGCTCACTCCACCACAACACTAAATAAGTTAATTAATTAATAAACAAACACCTGGAAAAAAGACAATGGGTAAGGAGAGCCTGTTGACGAACTCCCAAATAAAGAAAAGCAGGGAGTCAATGGTGGGGGGCACAGAAGAACAGAGGCAGGGCTCTTACACGGTGGGTTCAGGAGAAAGCACCAAAGGACTGGCCGGAGGAGAGGAGCGAGGCCGAGGGAGGGAAGCAGGGCCTGGCCAGTTGGCCAGACCGCATTCCCAGAGTGAGGCGGGGTGCCTGGGCTGGAGGCCACGATCTGGGGGGGAATCTGTTCCCGGAGCAAACTTGCCATTTATAACCATTGGACTGTCTTTGTTGGCCAGGAACCTCTAAGAACCCTCCTCCGAAACATAAGGCTTCAGAGGTTTTCCTGGGACTGGCCAGCTGGTACTGTCCTCAAACGCCAGAGGGGGGCAGTGGGAAAAGACCCTGAGCCTCCCTCTTGTCGTTCCGGGCCGGCTGTTCTCAGTCTCAAAGATCGGACTTCAAGGTGAGAAATTAAAATGGATTTGGCTAAAGCATTTCAAGTTAGGTCACCTGAAGAGAGCCACGTTGTTTACTCAGCACCTTCCCCAAGAAATACGGAGGCTGCCCAAACGGCAAATGATATCACTGGAATTCTGGCACTCTGACGAAGTGCAAGGGCCTCGGTCATCGCAAATGTGGGAAGTTACGGGAAGTGGACAAAATAAAACTTGAGTTGTTTGATTCATATTCTTTTTCCTTGTAGCCCCACACAATGCGTGTCTGTTTAATGGCCCACCCTGCAAGAAGCATGCTTTCATCTGTATTTACGAAACTGTTTACACAGATGCACAGATCGTTTTTCTCTGACAAAGACTCAAGTCTATGGGATGAGAAAGAAAGGAAAATAGAAAACATCAAATAGCTAAAGCACCGAGAACTTAGTGATGGAAATAGAGTTACAAAAGACATGGTTTAGCTTCATATTGGAAATACGCTTTCATCTCACTCCTCTATACCAAGGAGTATAAGGGCTCCTGTTGAGTCCAATAGATAAAATAGAAAGAATATATCTGAGGGCTCCCTCATATTTAAAATATTGTCTGTGGCACTTCTGCTTTCCTCTGCTGATCTAGAGGATTCCTTTGGAGGAGTTATGTTTATAATTGTGTGTCAAGGGAGGTATAATTCTGACTTACAGTTAAATATTCAGAAAGGGCTGGAGATTTAGCCCAGTGGTTCCAGCGCCTGCCTCACAAGCACAAAGGTCCTGAGTTCGATTCCTGGTAACCACATACAGTGCTGGGAGTGGTGACTCATGCCCACCAGCAATCAATAACACATACCACAGTGCCGGGTGGCTCATGCCTGTAATCCTAGCACTCAGGAGGCAGAGGCAGGAGGATTGCTGAGTTTGAAGCTATCCTGGGCTCCATAGTGAGCTCAGGGTCAGCCTGAACTACAAAGCGAGACCCTGTCTCAAAAAAAAAAAAAAATCAGGAATTCCTGGAGCCTGTTGTTAAGCACCATCACTAAAAAAGAATTATGTAACTTCATAATAAGGCAAAGGGATAGGAATGGAAAACTCACCAATTCCTAATTATCTGTCTATACATATCTGTTATACTTTTGGGGTTATGACTTTGTTATCTGAAAGATAAAATGCTGGAGGATGGGCTGCGATTGTGTATCTCCTTCCAACTCTGCAGTGAGAGCTGTCACATGGCCAACCATGGACTCACATCATCAGTTCAACAAGTGCTACAGGTAAGATCATCACGCTTTTCTCCCTTAGAGTGTACTGTTGAACATTTACCAGAACATTACAGTCATATGTAAACACAAAATAGAAAGGAGAAGGAGATTTTCTGGTTGCAATCAATGTATATTTTAAATTGTACCTTGAGGCAGTCTCTTAGGGTCTCCAAGAGTCTTCCAACATTTTATTTAAATGTGAATTTTTTCCATGTTCATGAGTCAATAACTTTACCGTATTATCCCTAGTTCTATGCTCTGGCTCTTGTCTTGCTCATTGGTGAGAAATATTAACCAGACTCTATCTCTTTAGGTGCACAACCTCAGGGTCCAGGGTTACGGGTTTTCTGATATTATACATTCATTACTTGGAAAGGTCAGTAAATAGTTTTAATAAACTAAGTTATATTATGCAAAACTATGTAGAGCTAAATCATTCAGCCTAAGGTAAAGAACCTAATTCCATAAGTCATCTACTAAAATTAGTCTCCTGACTTTACAGAAGTGCACACATATGCTCATAGACATGGGATGATCTGATGTAAAGTTTAAGTGAAGCAATTTAATTCACGCGAAGTGAAAGGGAAATGTACAAATGTCAGTATATAGATTAATTTTCCATTTTAGCAACCCATTTAAAAGTTTATAAAAGGAATGTTTATAAGTGACCTTCTCTACAAATTATTTATAAGCACAGATAGAGCAAGCTCTTTCTAAAAATATTTTGCCCAGTCGTGCAAAATTACTCTACTCACCTTGAAACTCCTATCAGCCTTCAGAATTACTAATGGGAATTTCTCACAAGAATGGAAGACTTAATTGCCAAATTTAGTAGTGTAGCTGGATACAAGGTCAATGTTCAAAAATCAACAGGCTTTGTCTATACAAACAACAGACTCACTGAAAGAGAAATTGAGGAGTCAATCCCTTTCACAATAGCACCCAGAAAAATGAAAGATCTAGGAATCAATGTAACAAAGGAGATGAAAGACCTCTACTCTGAAAACTACAGGACTCTGAAAAAGGAGATAGAAGAAGATATCAGAAAATAGAAAGACATTCCTTGTCCCTGGGTAGGAAGAACCAACATCATCAAAATGGCTATACTCCCACAACTACTATACAGATTCGATGCAGTTCCAACTGAAATCCCAACACCATACTTCATAGAGCTAGAAAAAATAATCCAAAAATTCATCTGGAACCACAAGAGATCTAGAATAGCAAAAGCAATTCTAAACAACCAGAACATGGCAGAGGGTATTACAATCCCCAGTTTAAAAGCATACTATAAAACCACTGTGATAAAAACTGCATGGTACTGACAAAGTAATAGACCTGAGGACCAGTGGAATAGATTAGAAGATCCAGAAACAACTCCAGATACACTAAGCCACCTCATCTTTGCCAAAGAAGTCAAACATCCTCAATGGAGGAAAGGCAGCCTCTTTAACAAATGGTGCTGGAAAAACTGGGCTTTCACCTGGCAAAAACTAAGCTAGACCTATCTCTTTCACTGTTTGCTAAACTAAAATCACAATGGATTCAAGACTTAAACATTAAAACAGAAACAATAAACCCGCTGGAAAACAGGTTAGGTAAAACTCTTGGTGACCTTGGCTTAGGCAGAGACTTTATGAACAAAACCTCTATAGCATAAAAACTAGCAGAAAGAATCAACAAATGGGATCTCATTCTCTTAAAGAGCTTCTGCATAGCAAAAGAAACTACTGGCACTTCTAAAAGACAACCAACAACATAGGAAACAATCTTTACTAGCTGTTTGTCAGACAAAGGGCTACTGTCTACAATATATAAAGAACTTAAACAAATTGGTCCCCCCAAGTTTAAGGTCCCTATTCAAAAATGGGCATCTGAAATGAACAGACACTTCTCAGAGGCAGAAGTCAAAGCAGCCAAGAAGCATACGAAGAAATGTTCAACGTCACTGGTCATTTGAGAGATGCAGATGAAAACAACACTGAGATTTCATCTCACTCCACAAAGAATGGCTGCTATTGCAAAATCAACCAGCAATAAATGCTGGTGAGGCTGCGGGGAGCAAGGAACCCTTCTCCACTGTCGGTGGGACTGTAGACTTGTACAACCATTGTGGAGATCTGTGTGGAGATTCCTCAGAAAACTAGGATTAGAGGTCCCACTTGACCCTGTTATTTCCCTGCTAGGAATATACCCAAAGGAATGAAAAGATTCATATTGTCAAGTCATGTGTACACCCATGTTCATAGCAGCTCAGTTTGTGATAGCCCAGTCTTGGAAACAATCCAGATGCCCATCAACTAGAGACTGGATAAAGAAGATGTGTTTTCTTTTTTTAATAAAATGGAGTATTGCTCTGCCATAACGAATGACAAGTTTCATTCATTTATGTGCAAATGGATACATCTTGAGGCCACAGTAATAAGTGAAATAAATAGATCACAGATATGTAAATACTGTATCTTTTCTATGGTATGAGAACCTATAGATATGAGTTCTAGAATGTATGATCGATTTTGCAAAACAGGAAATATTCAAAGGGAATGTGGTGGGGGAACATAATGAGGGGAAATAATAGATATGATTTGGAAAGAAAATGAAATAGCATATATATAAGGGGTGGGGGACTGCGGGTGGGTAGGGATATGGATAAAAATGAGAATTAACTTGTGTCATATACTGGTACAAATTCGTCAATGTTGAGTGTGATTGTGAGTTGTATATAAAATGTACCAATAAAGAATTAAAAACAAAAGAATGGAAACACAGATTCTGAGAGCCTGGCTCCTGCAGCTTACCTGTGATCCATGGGGTAGCTGTTATCTGGAGGGAGGTGAGTGGGGAAGACCCGGTCAGGCTTCGGAGTGTGAGTTGCATTTGGAGATGCATGGTGGAGTGGGGACACTGGCGTGCTGGACGGTGTGGGGGGGTTGGAGGGCCTCATTCCCACTTGTGGCTTCTGATCGTAGGCACTGCCCAGGGAACAAGAGAAGAGAGACCATTGGTTTCTTTGAAATGCTTTTTTTTTCTTTTTGTTTCTATTCCAAAGGAAGAGAAAAAATTCTAACTTAGAACATAAGGAAAGTAAAATTTCATGGTTTTCTGTGTTTTTTTAACCTCAGAACATAGAGGTTTAAAGTTCATAACACACTTAAACAGAAACTAGAATAATCAGTACAACAACCTTACAGTAGAGTGAATACATATAAATATATTTTTAGCATATGATATTAGGAAAACCACTATCAATGAAAACAGTGGTGTTTTGTCTCTGTGAGTAATTTTACTACTGCATACTAATTCTACAAAGTAGTGCATTTCACTAACTGTAATATATTTTCACCATTTCCATCCCCATTCCACTTAGTTTTGGCATATCCATTCAAATAAGTTGGATAGATCTTCTGTATATCACTAAATAGTTCTGATATTATAATTCTTTACTCATTACTTTTAAAAGAACTAATGTCAGTTCAATAAGATGGAGGCCTTGTTTGGTTTAACTGTATTTGTGATGGAATTTAAAGACAATGATATTTTACTTTTCCAAGTTTTTAAAATTAAATAAATGATGCTTGGCATTAACTTCCCCACATGGCCTAATAAAGATTAATGAGGTAAATTAAAAATGTCTCTGACATATTTAAACTTTTGCAGACTTTGAGTACAAAATAATGCTATTAAGAATGAAATTATATTATCCTAGTCTAGCTTCCACTCAAACTTATAAAAAATAAAATGAGGAAGCTTTATTTATGTTATGAATTTAAATTGCTTTCCTATGTGTGGCTTTTGGTGATATGATTTAATTTTTACAATCTACATTTTACTAAAAGCAGATTTTATCTAAATGCCTGAGCAAAAAAAAAGCCATTTCCAGATTAAATCACTATATTTCCTTAAAAAATATTAATCAAGATCTGAGTGGTGACACATGCCTATTATCCCAACTGCTTGGGAAGCTGAGATAGAAGCATCTGAAGTTCAAGGTCAACCTGGACAAATGAGCAAAATCCTGTCTCAAAATAAAACTCAAAGGGTTGTGATATAACTGAGCAGTAGAATGACTGTCTGCTATATGCAAGACCCTAGGTTCAGTCCTGGGTACTGCAAAAGGAAAAAAAAATACTTACTTTTTCCTTAAAAAGAAATATTCCTCTTTACCTTAATGATAATTTATTCCATTCATATAAAAACATTATATCCAAATGCAAAAGTACTTTATCCCTCTGAAAAAGTATGTGCTACAAACATGTACAAGGCCTTAACGCAAAGTCAATTGTACTTACATAAAGACGCTTATGTTTGGTTTCACTGGTATCCTTTACTACTATATCTGACTAAAAATCATTTTTATAAAATGGCTCTCCTGAATCATTTCTATGAAAAATCAGAGGAAACATTTTCAATTCTAAGGCATTGCTTTTTCTCTCACAAAATGTTGTATTAAATTGCATTGTTTGTATAAAGATAGAAGTATCAGAATTTATTGCATATACCTGATAGCATTGTGAGAATTATTGATTCCCAAAAAGCTTCAAATATTCAGCAAATTCATCCCCAGTTAACTTATGGAAGTCAAATATGTCATATAAAACAACAGGGATTTCACAGTCACAGTTCTGATTAATACTGAAATGCAAAGTTCTCTGTCTAACTGGTCCATTGATTGGAAATTCTTCAATCTGTTAAATATGCTGAGGACACACAGCACCTTATGGAGACACTGCCATGAAATACTCCACTAAACTATAAACCTCAGATTGATCAATAGTATTTTAACTGAATTCAGTGTGCCTTTAGAGTTGGGAGATGTTCTTATGAAAGCTTTCAAGTTTCATTTGAGATGTCTTATAACTTCCCAGGACTGCTGAATCTCTTAGAAAAGCAAATATAACAGACAAATTTGCAAAAACAAATAGCAATAAAATACCTGAGCACTGGTCAGCTACCCTGAGATATTATGAATCTGAATTTCAAGAACATTCTTGAATACACAGAATAAGTGCAGTAAATGTGTGAAGAGAGAGAAAATGCCTTTGGATCATAATGCATTATGAGCCTAATTGATATAACTTAGAAAACAGGACAAATACTTGAACTTGAAATTGGTATAAGTTTCCAAACCAAGTCCTTTTAAGAACTAAGTTTCTCCTGTAATTGAGAGTAATATTCAATAGACAGAGCCAACTTTGTCTTCATGCAATTAGAGGGTCACAGGAAAAGTAAAAGCGTGCAATTTACTGTGAAGGGTTTTTAATGAACATATATGTTATCAAATTTTCTAACAAATGAACAATGTACTTTTACTGCACCACCCTTTTCTATCATCTGAATAGCTTGCTTTTTAATAGATAATAGCCTCTGCTAAGTCTTATGAAATTCTGATTTTATTGCAATTGTCCATGAGCACATCTTATAGATCATCTGCAAAGCCTGTCAGATAACTAATGTACTGTTCAGACTTGCCAAATGTTTCTTTTTTTCTACCAACTCTCAATCTAAAGTGCATAATGCATTCATTCTAATGGGAACTTTCAAAAGCTGCCTGTGCCAGAAACGACCCTCTTCTCAAACCCAAGATGCATCAGTACAGAAGAAAACCAACAAACGGTTTGGATGAAAATTATTGCTTTAAAATGAGTCTCAAAAGTATGTGATTGTATCGTAAATGGTTCTTCAGAATTCTGCTAAATAGATCATCCAATTAACTTGTTACATACTGAAGATTTAAATCATAAATATGGCTGACGATTTTATGCCATTTTGGACTTTTTATTTCAGTGAGAACCGTGGTTCGATGTGCACAGATATGATAGTTTTACCTGACATTGTACAGGCACTTTTCTCCATAGCTGAATTTAAAGGGTTGTTCTTGACTGCAGGCAGAGCTGAGTTCGGAGCATGGGCTGTGGGGTTCTTTCTTGATTTTCAGTGGTAGGCCATGAAAAGCCACTGAAACACAAACGAAACAAAACAAACATACCCGTGAAAATTAATTGTGATTACTTCTCAGGTTTAAGATATCATTGGCATTTCACATTCACTTACATATGAAACAAAAGCCACATTTGATGCTTTTCAGTGGCAAAAAAGATTCTGGAGAATCTCCGTGCTCCTTTCTGGTTTCATTGCATAATAAAGTGTATGACCAAATTTTCTCTTAAGGTAAATCAAATTACCCATTGCTTGTTTAGCTAATATCAGCAATGTTAGAAGCTCAGGTTTCAGAAAGGAAATTAGGAAAACATTTCAGAAAGATTTGCAACAATTGCAACAGAAAAGAAGACATATGATCGGCCAAGAATCAACAAAAGACTGGAATATGACTATAAGCGTTATTGAAAGAGAAGTGTTTCAAATACACCAATAGTAATGACTTAATGGAAAGAAAGCTAGACTATGACAAAGAAAACCAGATGTGGGTCCAAAAATAATTCACGATACTTCTGGCCAAAGACTCAATGTCTTTAAGGCTGATGGTTATTTACAAAATAAAATGTAAAATACCTTCCTGACAGAATTGTGGAAGTGAAAAATATGAAAGTTATTTGTCACATGTAATCTATCATAAAATAATTATTCTATATATGATGATGCCCCCCTCTTTCTTTTTTCTTTTTTGAGGCAGGGTAGTTCTCACTGTGTAGTTCAGGTTGGCCCTGAGCTCACTATGTAGCCCAGGCAAGCCTTGAACTCACCAATCCTCCTGCCTCTGCCTCCCAAGTGCCGGGATTACAGGCGTGAGCCACCACGCCCAGCACCCCCCCCCTCCTTTCTGAGACAGGGTCTCACTTTGTAGTTCAGACTGGCCCTGAGTTCACTATGTAGCACATGCAAGCCTCAAACTCAGCAGTCCTCCTGCCTCTGCCTCCAAGTGCTGGGATGACAGGCGTGAGCCACCACACCCGGTATTTTTCTATGTGGTTACTGGGGCTCGAACCAGGGAGCTTGTGCTTGCTAGGCAGGCTCCAGAACCACTGAGCTAAATCTCCAGCCCTTTCCTTTTTTTTGTATGACTTCATGCATGGTTATTGTTAACTTGTCTTTACTCTCACTTAATAGAATGCAGAGGTTAGATCACAAAATATGAGGACTAGAAGAAATATGTTTGAAATATGTATATTTATACATATAAATATGGGTATTTCATAGCTTTGAAAGCCAACGGGTAGCCAGGAATGGTAGGGCACACCTGTTCTAGCTTTTCAAGAGGCTAAGATAGAAAGATTACAAATTCAAGACCAGTTTGAGAAACTTAGCAAAGCTCTGTTTCAAAATACAAGAAAATGTAGCTTTAAGAGAGCTGGCATTTTAGGCAAGTGGTAGGGCACCTGCTTAACACCCAGGCCCTGGCACTGCCCTCCTCC
The DNA here is from genome assembly GCA_004025085.1 of Thryonomys swinderianus. NCBI lineage: Eukaryota > Metazoa > Chordata > Mammalia > Rodentia > Thryonomyidae > Thryonomys > Thryonomys swinderianus. The sequence continues at coordinate 21,267 of PVIC010010913.1, forward strand.
CAAAAAACACCTAACACCCTACATGATTTTTTTTGTTCCTTAATATGAAACTGAAAGATATCATTAGAGACTCTAGCAAAATAATCAAAATTTCGGTATAAATAGCAAATCTGCATTTTCAAAAAAGATGAGATATAGACACAAGAATGAATTTCTTTCTTTTTCTTTTGAGACAGCATCTCATTATTAGTCCAGGCTAGCCTGAAATTCACTATATAACTCAGGCTGACCTCAAACTCACAGTCCTGCTCCCTTTCAGTTTCCTGTGTGCTGGGATTCCAGTCATATACCACTGCACCAGAAAATTTTATTTTTAAAATGTATCTAAAAACATGGTCTCATTAGGCATAAAGCTGAGTAAAAGAAGCCAGGCACAAGAAAGTACATGAAATAGAAATTATAAAATAAGGAAAACTAATTGAGAGGGAAGAATTCTCTTCTGTGGATTAGCATGTGACCTTATTTGAAGACTAATTACATTAAGCTGATGTTTCCAAGGCGGGGCCTACTCCAGTATGACTAGTGTCTTTACAAAGGGGGAAATCTGGATACAGAAACAGGACCCAGGGAGCACCACGTGGAAATGGAGACGCTGCAAGCCCAGCAAGGAAGGCCAAAGACAGCCAGTCAGCCCAGCACGGAAGCTGGGAGAGAGAGAGGCAGGGAGCGGGATGTCCCTGATGGCCCTCAGAACCCTACTGCTCCCTCACTGGCTTCTGGCCTCCAGGAACTGGAGGGTGTTGAATCTATTTTCACTTGTTAAACTACCTGTTTGATAGCAGCCACAACAAACAATGTGCTAATCTCTGACATTCTGACTCCCTCAGGACAGGTGTATCGAGATTTTGTACGCTATGAAAATGTCTAGGTAATTCTCATAATTGGGCACATTTTTAATCCACTGTGTTGCTTTGCAACACCCAGCATACACTGCATTCAAATGTGTCTAACACTTAAAAAGACTTCTTAAAATATAGATAGCAGTGTCTCCCCCTTTCCTCGGATGCCAACATTCAAAGACCCCTACAAGCCAAGTCTAGTAGTTGAGGGCTTTCACTCTTTTCACACATTCAATGTGTGTGGGCCTCAAAAAAGGACTGAGGTTTTTCTAATCATAAGCCAAATAAGTCATCCAATGAAACTGAGTTGGCAAGGATTTTGTTTTTAATTGCTGCAAGTGAGGAATCAAAGAAAAAGCCAGGCTGAAGATCTTCAACCTTCTGAGCAAGAACCTGAGGGCACTTTACTTCGTGCTTCCTGGAGATCCCGTGTCCCAGAAATGACTTCTCTTGTTTGTTCTTAAATCACAGTCGTCAAGAGACTCCCGCCAGAGAGGGCTGAGTTGCAAACGTGTTGGGTGTTTCATCACGGGGCTGAGAGTCTGAGCGTCTGCTAACAGGCGCTTTTCCAGCTCATTGGCACAAGCACAAGGAAAAACAGCATATTCTCTTTGTGCAATTTGCTTCACCTTCCCACATGGAGCCGGTGCATGTAAAAGGCTGTTAAGTACTAAATTATTCCTTATCAAATCACCATCATCTGGAGTCATGATCAACACTAATTAAATTACTTTTGCTGAACACGGCTCCAGCCTGCTGCTGGGGCTGCTCGGTACATTTCATTTCACTTACTGTACCTTCTTCACTGGGTCTGGCTCAAAGAGCTATGGGCATCTGCATTGTTTGTAGTTTTAATTAGAGTGCATCTTTCCTTCTTCAAGTGTATCAAATCAAGTGAGTTAACTCCTTCATTTCATTTAGCAAGAAATCATTGCTTAAAATGATATTATGTCCTTACCCCTGACTTCACACGATTCCGATGATTTATCTGTGACACCCACAGTCTTTCTCAGGCACTCCTCAAACACATTTTCCATGCGAACTTTTATGATCTGCAACTCCTCCACACAATCAGATCTCCGGGAGGAGAGGCAGAAAGAACACTAGAGATGTGCCTTGCATTTTTCCTTTGATGGAAGCTTAACCTTTAAAACCACATCTTAAGTCTAGCTAATGATGACTGAGTTCTTCTAATGGTTAACTTTAAGAGTTCCAAAATACCAGGACTTAAAAATATGCACTTCCAAAATAAACTTAACCACTTCTTAATTCAAAACTTTACTTGGGTTGAGGGTATTTGTTGCTAAGATAAATTAGTGATTGTTTGTGTGTCGGAACCATGAACTGTAAGACATTTTGCCTCCAACATTTTTTTCCACCTACATTTTGTTAAAAGGGTATGGTTTTGTCATGTTTGTGCAGGAGTACAGAAATGCCCTTAGCTTTGCACAAGTCATGAGGAGAGTGTACAGCCACATGTTGGCAAAGGTAGACATATAATGTCACACCAGGACATTTGAAATACAAACAAAGGTAATGAATTTAAAATTTCCTCCCAGGAGAATAATTTCCTAGAGATTAAGATGAAAGTGTCAGTTGTACCCTTAAACTGAAAACAGACTATGTTACAAGGCTTAGTAAAGGATAATCCAGAGAATGAACAATAAAGTACACAAAGTTCTATTTATGTGTATAGTAAAGATGATATTTTTTTTGAGACAGGGTCTCACTTTGTGGTTCAGATTGGCCCTGAGCTCACTATGTAGCCCAGGCAAGCCTGGGAGTCAGCAATCCTCCTGCCTCTGCCTTCCGAGTGCTGGGATTACAGATGTGAGCCACCACACCCTGCATTGTGATATGTGGTACTGATTGCTGGTGGGCATGAATCACCACTCTCGATATTGTGGTAGGTATGTGGTTACCAAGGATTGAGCTCAGGACCTTGTGCTTACTAGCCAGGCTCCAGACCCACTGAGTTAAATCTCTGGTTCCTAAAAATGATTTCTTATAAATTTAAAAAAAGATGACTTGAAGTGCCAATTTAAACTGACTCAGTATGAAATCCTAATTGGAAATTCTATTTCCTATATTTTTTAAAAATCAAATTTATACAATATTTTATAGTTTTCAAAGAATTGTCATGTACTCTAGTTGATTTTTTAATCATTCAATTCAAGGAATTTACTTTTATTGCCATTTTTGAACTTATTTAAAAAATGTTCCTACAGTTTGGATTTTGCATGTCCCTGAGATGCTCTTTGTGTCAGAAGCTTGATCCTGAGCTGTGACACTCCAGGGAGATGGTGGGACGCCCTGGTGGCTGAGGCTAGTGAGAGGGCGTTAGATCACAGCAGGCGTGTCGTGAAAAGGGACAGAGCCCAGCTTTTCCTCTTCCTCTCTCACTTCCTTGTGCCCATAATGTGAGCCATCCCTCCCAGGTGTGTACTGTACACCAAACAATGGGGCCAACTAACTACGGACTAAAATCTTTAAGTTAATTTTCCTAACCATTTTGTCAGTTATAGAAATATGACTAATGAGGGTATAAAACCAAAGCATCATCTATAACTAAAGACCTAGCCTAAATTATAACAGGTGAAGAATTAGAGCCCTGGACTTTGACTCTTTAAGCATTTGACACACATTTATTTCTACATACAATTTCCTTCAGGCCTGAATATCACTATAACATTATACAGGCTGTTTCTTTATTAATTCGTTCCTCGAGTAGTTAATTCATTTTACTGTGCTGTAGACACTATGGCAGATGCAGAAAGGGGGAAGAAGAATATGTAGAACTATGCGATGAAGATGAGGAATAACACCTGGCCCTTAGCATGAAGAGCTCTTAGGGGTCCAATTAGAGCTTTGCTTAAGCCTTTAAAAAAGTATTTGCTAATAAAGTTATTGGCCAGTAAATTGCATTCTTTGTGTAATTCATGTGTATGTGATACTTACTTTTATGTAGATGACCTAATATATTCTTGGCACTTGTACAGAAAAAGAAATTTTTTCTCAAAGCACATGTGCTTACTTTTAGGTACTATCCTGCCTTTCAATTTATTACTTTGACCAAAGGCATTTAGAAACTCCCAATTCTCATATTCTACTGAAAGAAAAATGTTTCCTTCCAACTTCTAAAACATCCTTTACACCATGATAACCGAAATGTCACCAGTGATGGAACAGGGTCTCGCTGTATGTGGACAGTGACTGTAACTAGAGTGACAAGCTGTCTTGGCTCTGACATTTCACTTTGCTTTCCTCAACTCTTCCCTTAAGAATAAAAAAAAAAAACCCTAGTAAGTTTTGTGAATACAGAGCAACTGCCCTGAGAAAAGGAACACATCCCATTTTTAATTCTTCTCTAAATAGAACCATGGCTGTGAAGCAAATCTATAGTTTATCAAGAAAATGTACTAGGAATACATAGCCTTGATGATAGTCTCCTTATCCTGAGGTTGAAGTTTCTTTTCTCTAACAGTGTTTTCGAATATTCTACAGTACAATGTTCTCGAACAAGGTTTGGCAAATGACAGCCCAGAGGGCTCCTGCAACCATCCGTCTGTTTTGGTAAGCAAAATTTTGATACAACTCTCTCACAACCCATTCATTAGGGTTGTCCAGGAATACTCTCAGCTATAGGGAAGAAATTATATAGTGGAAAAGACCATGTGACCTTCAAAGCCTAAAATATTTATATTCTGACCCTTTAGAGAGAATAATCTCTGAACCCTTATTCCAGAATATGGTGTACAATGAAAAAAAGCACAAAAGAGATCACATGGAACAGTGGTAGGATATCGCTAACCTCGTCAATAAAGTAAACTGCATTTTAAACTATTAACACTTTGTCTGCTCTACACCAAAAACCCAAGGTGTCCAGTTTGTGCAGTCAGTTTACAGATTGCATGAATTAGCTAATAAAAAATGACACGAAATTGAGACTAAAACATTACAAATTTATGAGCTTCGAGGAATTTCAAAGCATTTACTTAGGTCAAGGTGACGTACAACATGGAGAATTTTTCACACCTTTTAAAAAATATAACTGAAAAAAGTCAAACAAATCATGCTGTGGACATCAAAGTGCTTATAGAAAAATTTACTTGGCTGAAGGAGAGATAAAAAAAAAAACTCTGTAAAATGGGAAAAAGTAAATGGTGCACATAAATTAGATTATATAAGACCAGATACAAACATGGCATGAAAATGCATGCAGCCTTTCATACAAATTATATATTTGTCTGTGTGTGTGTGTGTATTTGTATGTTCAGTAGATGGAAAACATTCACTTTAAATCAATATCACTTCGATTTCAGGTGATAAATGGATGCCCATGATCTCAATTAGTGCTCAGCTACATCCAAGAAGCAAAGGGCCAAGCTCATGTACAAATAATGACAATGGTGTAGCATGCTATATAAATCCAGCTTCCAAAACATAGAGAAAAGCAGAGGGCACTTGAGCTGCCTCTGAACCTCTCGAAGATTCTTCCCCAGTACATTTACCTCCTCCAGGCCCTCCCCACCCCCACTGCGGACACATACCACTCGCACATACACACACCGACATCCATTACTAAAGCGCCTAATCTCAGCTCTCAGTAGAGTGCCTTTATGGGGCCATTAAGCCATTTCTCTTGTTTACAGTGCCTGAAGAAAGATGTGAATTATGTCTGTGACAAAACAAGCGATAACATTTCTGAACTGCTATCAAAATGCAAACTGAAACCCATTTAAGGACAGGGACCCTGATTCAAGTTTTCATGATTTTTCCATTCTGTGCGGCATCTGGAAATTTATTCACCTATAATATTTCTGAGACAGGAATTTAGACCATGGCCCTGCAAGCTGATATTTATTTATTTTTTTCTTAAATGAGATTCTTTAAGTAGAGCAGTTATAAGAAAGATGACAAACTTTGTAAAGGAATATTATCAGTTCACAGAGATCCTATGCCTAGTTGGCCACACATGCAATTCTGACATTATAAAAGAGGTTATTTACTAGTAATGAAAAAAGCAAGGGAAGGTAGTCTCTCTCCTGTTTTATGAATCTCACAGTCTTTAAATTGAAGCAGACATTAGATATGTTCAAGTCTTGGGGGCTGAGCCTGGTTTGTTTAGGCCTGAGAAACCTTTATAACCCATCCCCCAAAGAAAGTCTTAGGAGGAAGAGGCCCCGAGGGTAAAATACATAAAAGAGCTACTCTTCCGGAGAAGGTTCCACCATCTTCCTTTGGCCTCATCTCTGCTGCCTGAAGCAGATCTGTAGCCCCTCAAGGAACTTCCTGAGGAGTTTGAAAACCAGTATTGAGTTTGAGTGAAGTTGTTATTTCTCAGAAGAGTGTGCCTGGCTCTTTTTTCTTTCTTTGTTTGTAAATATCAAACTGGTCTCAATAACAGTATCTGCACTCTGTGTTTCAAAGGTTCTGGAAAGATCATGCAAAGGGCACACGTACACAAAGAAGGAAAGTCTGGGAGGTGACAATGGATGGCATTCCCCATCCAGCACGATGCATCCCCAGACATGGGCATGGAATCATAGCTGTACCCAGAAGCCAGAATTCCTCACTGTTGGCACAAGCAGCTTTCTAATGATGGTGTACATGGCTTCACCAGGGCTATTTTTTAAAAGTGGACTTTATGATCCAACTTGCCCCATGTTGCAAAGCATTATGATAACATCTCAATTAACAGAATAAAATGGATACCTGTTTTGAGTTTGGGTCTATCTTCATCTCTTCAAAGAAATGTTAAGGATACCTAGATGAGCCCAATTCTGAATCATCTGAAAGTCACTATTCCACCAGCCCCAATGATCTAAATCAGTTTACCATTTTTGTTTGTTTGTGTACTTTGGAGTGGTTTTGAATAAATTCAATTAGTGGTAATGATTTAAAATTCAACTTCAAAATATTATTCCAGATTTAAAAATTCAAATTTATAGTTTCTCTAAGAAAACCAAAGACAACAAAAAACATACACACATTATTCAACAATACTGGTCCACTTTTGAGTTTGATAAATGGATGAGCCTTCAACCAGCCTGATGTCAGCTGTGCCTTTGGCCAGGACCTGGGTTTTTCTATCCGCAGCACAGCTGACTCCATCACTCCCCCTTCCAGGGTCTCAGGTGCCAAACTCTCTAACCTCCTTGACCTACAAGCATCTCGCCTTGCCCTAACACACAGCTCAGGTCATTAGAATGCATGTGTCCACACCAAGATGTGCACACCCGTGTCTCTCCTCCTTCCTCACACACGCATCACCTCTCATCCTAAATTAATACTTTGAGAATCGCTGACACATAGGCTTAGATACTCAAATACTCACTTCCAGTGAATAGTGGCAAAGCCAGCAGCTACTTAAATTAATCTGCTTCAAAACTCACCTCTGCCATTTTGCATTTGGACATCTCTGAGCTTCACTTTTTCATCTGTCACATGGAGGTATAGCCTCAAGATTTAATGAAGGTATTTTATAATGTTTGATGTTAGCCTTTTTACCTTTTCAACCTATACCATTAGACATTAGAGCTAGGACATGCAGATGTCCCAGAAACAAAAGAACAGTGGTCAAGACCATGGAGACTGCATCTTGGCTTTGCCACTTTCTAGCAAAAAAAAAAAAAAAAAAAAAAAAAAATCTCTATATGACTCAGTTTCTCCTCCTGTAACATAAGATCTGCAGACTTTATTCATCAGGTTTATGGAATTACTGAGGTGACACACAGGAGGACTTAGACTAATAACTGGCAGTAATAACTGGTAAGTACTCAAAAATGTGTGTTACAGTTACTCTTAGTCCAAATAGCTCCATAGAAGCTAAACTAAGACTCAAGGGAGAAAAATGATTTATGGTAGAAACAGGAATTCTGGACATCACTTTATTGCTTCACTATTTCCTGGCTTTCATCTTGTTCCCAGTGTCTCTTCACATTGGTCAACTACATGTTAAGAGTTGGAGAATTAGGGCCGGAGGGTTAGCTCAGTGGTTCCAGTGCCTGCCTCGCAAGCGCAAGGTCCTGAGTTTGATCCCCGGAAACCACATACAATGCTGGTCATGGAGACTCATGCCCACCGGCAATCAATACCACATCCCACAGTGCAGGGTGTGGTGGCTCACGCCTGTCATCCCAGCACTCGGGAGGCAGAGACAGGAGGATTGCTGAGTTCCAGGCTTGCCTGGGCTACATAGTGAGCTCAGAATCAGCTAGAACTACAAAGCGAGACACTGTCTCAAAAAAAAAAGAAAAAAGAAAAGAGTTGGAGAATTAAACATTAAAAAAAAAAGTCCATCAGAGAAGACTGTCCTGACAGAAGAACAAAGCAGTGTGGCCTGATATGATAGAATAACGAGCCCATTTGGAGTCATATTACTGCTGGCTAAATTCCTACGAGCTGTGTGTGGACATTGACAAAATCTGCAACCTCTCCGGGCTCTTCTTCCAAATGGAGACTAAACAACTCTCCTTACAGCTCTAAAATGTAACCCTGGGTGTAAATACGTGCTTATTGGTGAACACAGAAGAAGACAATGACAAAGTTCCTAGGAGAGAAAGTTCTGAGGCCAGTTGGTAGCAGAAGCACAGAGCTTCCAAGACCTCAATCACAGAGGGCAGCGACGCGCCTCAGAAGAGGACGGTAACTGGCCTGCAGACGGATAACTCTTAATCATCATGAAAAAGTAAAAATCAGGTATAAATGCTTCCTCTAGGAAGGGAGCGTGCCTAATGCACATTAGAGAGATGTGTGTGCGGTACGGTTGACATTTAACACCACTTGATGCTTTAAAAGGTGTTTCAAGACTCCGTTAAACTCGATTACATGGACCACCTACTTTCCACTCCATGTGGGAAGGTAAGATGTTATCATATTAATAAAACAAAAGGGAAAATCAAAAGACTGAAAGTTATAGTCCTAATTTTAAAAGCATCATTAATTGAAAAATACAGAGACCAAATACGCAATGTGTTGATTCATTCCTCTAAATTTTAAAGCCCAAATGCGATATAATGGCTCTCCAACTGCAGCAGTACTAAATGATGCCTGTTGTCTCAGTCTAATTCCCCTGCGAGAGAACTGGTTCTTCCATCTGGAAAAGGGTAAGAACAGAGAAAGGAAGGCCCAACGTACAAACAATCCAAACCTAATCAGTTTTGCTTTCTGCACTGGCTTCGAATCAGATCTTCCTACCCCTACCGGTCCGGTAGATGGAAAGCAGCACGACACAGTGTTTTTGGAAACAAATTCTGTACAGCGAGCCCAAACATACAGCTCTTCATATCCAACTGGCAGGAACAAAACCGAACAAGCTACAGCTATTTGAGAAACAGACCTAATAAATTGTAGTGAAGGTCCTGAATCAAAATACTCATCCAAATCCCTATCTCTCTACCACTCTATTCAATCAATTTCCTAATGATGATCTTTGTGGACTGTAGGAAACACGTCCTCTATGGAAACTGTCTCGTTTTGCTTTACTGTGGTTGCTCTTTAAATCCTGCCAAAGTTCCAAGAGTAAAGGATAGTTCTCTGGCTGCTAATCCTGGAATTTCTTTCAAACAGTAGCTAACAGGTATTTGGGAAGGAAGGGGCACTCTCTGTCACTGTTCCTAGCGGAGGGCGAGCTGGGTGATCGCACCCTTTCTGGTGGTCTCAGTCGAGCAGGAAGAAGTTGCACAGAATTCTGCGATAGACGGGCCTACAGAGTATCCAGACACCAAGGGTGCTCTGTTCTCGCTTCTGACTGAGGACGAAGACCTGTTGTTCTTCTCCCGGGGAAAACAAATAATATAGGACTGGCTCTCCACTCCTTTCCCCACCTAGCCAGCATTCCAGAACAGCTCCCAGAGTGCTACACTCCATAAGCAGTCTACATAGATCTGTAATAATTTAGAAGAAAAATGAGAAACCTATTCTTTAGGCAGGACATCCAATGATAGTCCAGATAAAGATAATAGACTCTGATAATGAAAAATCTCCTCCTAAAAAGTAATCAGTGATGATTGTTATCACCACTTTGCTTTTTATCAAACCACAAACACAGAAGTGTCAACCTAACATTTTATATTAATTACTTCATGGGCACACTAATATGCAAGACACATTTCAGATAATATTGTATTGCCACACCAGGACTGCCAGATACTGAAATGCCTGTTCCCACTTTGGAACAATCAGCACCAAAAAGGAGTTTCTAAGATTTGTAAATTTTCCACAGTAAGAACCAATAGCTAAATAAATGTTTTTATGAAAAAGAAATAGCCATTTTCTCCAGCACTATTTTAAAAGCAATAAAGTAAACGATCAGCGGTGTAAATGTTGCTTAAATGAATTCATTACCACGGCCTTCGAAACTAGAACGGTACAGCGCTAATTTTAGAATTCCTCTCACAGACGTTAACACGGTCTGACCAAGTCTCCCAGCGATCCTAGAGGTAAGAGGTGACGTACGGCGCTCAGAGGGAGACGCCCTCTGCCGTGACCAGAGCGCTTCCGGCTTTACCCAGCACTCTCAGGAGCCCAGCAACGTTCAGTGATCCCTGCATTTTTTTTTCAAATGTTTGTGCATTATCTTTTTTAATATTCATTGCCTCAGGTGATCATCAAGTTTCAGTTTGGAGACCTCTAGCAATTCTAATTTCTCTCTAGTTATTGAATCCCCAATTTTAATTCACAATTTCACATTCTTCTCTTTCAGTCTGTATGTGAAAAGAGTCTACATTTGCATAGTCTTAAAGGATGGTTTTACCACCAAAGCGACGGGTCGGATGACGCTCAGCAACCTGGAAGCATTGAAAAATCCCCGCAGTGTTCCAGGGTCACCACTGAATGAACACGCGGCTGAGATCAAGTCAGATGTTAAGTCACACGGCTCCTTGCTCAAAACGACCCCGTCGGTAGACAAGCAAAGCCGAAAATATGTTCTGAATACCAGAGCGGGAGAAATTTGCCCCCAAAAAGAGAAAGCCAGATGGCGAGGGCCAAAAAAAGCACCTTTGAGCAATGCCAATAAAACTTTACAGGCTGCCAAAATAACAAAGATGGAGTAATTACAAAGGAAACTGCAATGTTCCTGACAATAAACACCTTCTTAAGAAATACTCTGTCACCTGGCCTCAATTGTTAAAGTCATTAATACTAGTTCGAGTAAACCCTGTGAAGACATTTTATTTAAACCTACTATGAACTGGGCTCAAAAACTTTACAATTTATAACCCAAAATTAACTTGGGGGGTGTGTTTTTAAAATGCTTTGTAATATTTACTTTGATCTATATCACTACAGTCTCCGTGAAGAATCACCACTCTTAGAAAATAACTTTTACTTAAGTATTTATTCTATTTGGGAAATTTTTCGTTTAACTTTCACAGATTAAGGACTGCCCAGTATGTCTACACGTCAGTCCCAGCACTGGGAGGCTCAGGGAGGAGGACTGCAAATACGAGGACACCTGGACAGTCTCGGGAAATGGAGATCCGTGAAACATAAAAACAAAGACTGGCCACCTTTTCTAGCCAATGAAAGCCGTTTGTCTTTATTTCCAACTTTGAGGATGGAACGCTAGGCTTTGTACTCTTTGTCATTTCCGAACATTAACTATTAATAACTATGGTACAAAGGTTATCCCAGAATAATAAACTACAAATCTTCACTGATAAGTCTAGCCTTCATCTAAACACAAAACAAGCCAAGTGCTGATAAAAAGAAACAAAATGAGAAACACTTGCCAAGACTTAGGAGTGATCGTGAAGTCAACAGTCAAAACGCACGTTTAGGCCAGGTATGGAGACACACCCTTGTCATCCTAGTACGCAGGAGTGTGAGGCAAGAGGATCGCTGTGACTTCTAGGCCAGCCTGAACTATATATATAGGGTCCTATCTCAGAAAGAGAGGGAGAAGGAGAGGCGGAAGTCAAGGGGGGAGAGAGAGAGAGACTCAGATACTCACAAGAGGAACCGGTTTTTCTTTACAGCCCATTGTAAGAATAAAAATATAGGCAGTGACTCTGCAGGCCACATTTCCCTAGTTAAAGGATCTAAGCCCATGGAACCTAATATTGGAATGAAGAATTTTAAAATGACATTAACATCTCATAAGTAATTGTCATGATTTCTTTGATGCACTCATTTTTTTTTCCTACCAGAACACACGTGTAACTTAGTGGAATGCACTAGCGAGGCATAAATCACAGATGAGCCAGGTTGTACTACACACACATTACACACTTGCAAGGTATAGAGAACGCGACTCCTGTCCCTTGTCACAGTCTTTAGAATGAGCAGTTACTGAGGAATGAGTACTCTAATAATAGATATATAACATGTGAAATCTGATTTCAATACCCTAAAGGAAATTTATAATGAAACATATTTATACAAAGTTATAATTACATTTGGTTTGGGTGATAAGATTGAGAAAGATACAATTCTTAGAAAAGCTGAAAATATATAATCAAGAATTACACAGTGATTCATTAATTATGTACAATCGTAACCTAAGAAATGTTCTTAATATTAACCCTATTTATAGTAACTCAAAGAGCATTTGAAATGTGGAGAAAACTATTCTTAAATTTTTATTACACTTTAGAAAATTACTAAGGTAACTTTCAGGATGCTAATTTAAAGGATTCCTTTTCCTCTTTTGTGTTTTTATTTGTTTGTTTGTTTTTGAGACAGGGTCTCACGTTATAATTCAGGCTGACCCTGAGCTGCGTAGCCCCGGCAAGCCTCAAACTCAGGGATCCTCCTGCCTCTGCCTCCCCATTGCTGGGATGACAGCTGTGAGCCACCACGCCCGACACTGTGGTGTGTGGTTACTGGTGGACATGAGTCACCAGCAGTCACGCCCAGTATTGTAGTATGTGGTAACCAGGGATTGAACCAGGGACCTTGCACTTGCTAGGCAGGTGACGGAACCACTGAGCTAAATCTCCAGCCCCTGGTATTTTTCTTAGTACACGTTTACAGCCTGAGTATGTTCCTTGTGTTGGGTTAGTTGGTACATGCAGACCACATCTGAATTACTCTTCCTTCCCCTTCCCTCCTTATGCACTTCTTTCATCTCTTGATCCTCTTCCCTTTAAGAAAAGATTTATCACCTATTTCTTGTTCTCTTTTATTTTGCTCTTCATTTGTATTTTGGGATTCTCATATAATAAAAACCACTAGATATTTAGGCTACTGTGTTTGATTTATCTCTTTAAACATTACAGTCTCAAGCTACATCCATTTTCCTACAAAAGCCTCAAATTTAATCTTCTTTATGCAGAGTAGTACCTCGTTATGTATAAGTACCACATTTTCTTCACCCAGTCATCTGTTGATGACCACACAAACCACTTCCAAGATTCAGGTGTTGGAACTGTGCTGCTGTAAACATGTCTGCACACATCACTGGAATGTGATGTCTTTAACGCTCAGATTTTTTTTTGTTGTTTTGAGACAGAGTCTCCTTATAAAGTTCAGGCTGGTTTTAGGCTCACTATGTACCCCAGCCTAGCCTCACATTAGTAGCAATCCTGCTTCAGCCTATGGAGTGCTGAGATTATAGGAGTAGACCACCAAAGCTTCGCCCTTCTGTTTAACTCTAGAGCCTCCCTGTTACAGTACTTGCAAGCCTGACTTTGACGTTGTGTGTCAGAACAAGCCACATAATAAAACCTGATTTTTTAGGAACCAAGACGTTTCATTTGCTACTAAATTTGTAAATTTGGTTCCGATGCAGAAGTATCATGGCAACGTTCCAATGTGTATTTTTTTAACTTTAATTTTCTAACTGCAAAGAAGAAATTGTATTGCCACATTAAATATGAAATGAAGACCATCAAGGGGGGAGCACTGGTGGACAGGTGTTATCAGAAATGGAAAATCGCACCACAGAGGCAGTAATATTTTAATGTTACAAATCTTTTTACTTCTGTCTCGGGCAGAGCATTTTATGGAAACATCAGAATACTTTTCAAATCACACTAACTCCTGTACAACGTGAGTTTTATGGTATTCATGATATATACAGGAACTAAGTGGAAGATAATTTCTGCATTTGATTCAATTTCCACATAAATTTAACTCAAATAAATCTTAGTTATACATTTGTGAGTTTTTAAAATTTTAAGATGTGATTATTGGAACTGTATAAATGGATTTCCCTTTTAAATGAGTTGGGACTTCCAGACACTGATGTCTTCTCCTGTTTAGCTGCCTTCTTTTAAGGGGTCAAAATTGTATTTATTGCTGTGCTACCCTAGAGCACCTATTTAACTTTCAAGCCTCTCACGCATCATCCCATTGATTCAAAAGGTATTATGATGCCTGTTATAGATACAGATTAACTACAGGATAATAACTTTCCTTGTATTCGGTGCTCTAGAGGAGGGTAGAAAATGACAAGCAGCCCTGCTGTTGACCAATACAACACAGTGTAAGGGACCTACATGTTAAATGAATCCCCTTTTTTATTTTCTTTCCCGAGTTGTAATCTAATTCTTCAGAGCAGAGCCCTGCCAAAGCGTTTTCTATAACTCTAGGCTTACGGTGACTATCAGGCACAACAAAAACTGTAGTCAGTTGATAGATTCAGTAGTTTATATTAGCACTTAAACACACAAAGAAGATTTATATGACCCTCTTTGTAACCAATAGTTCCAAGACACCAGAGAAAAACACGGAGATGAAAGAGCATTCCATTCTCCTTCCAAGTAGGCAGATAGAAAAAGATGAGCTTTGGAAAAACACATGGAAACCACCTGCAAAACAATCACCCGATCACAGCACAATAGGCCTGGTTTGCCTTCTCCTCCTCCGCCTTTTGAAGTAAATAGGAGCTTTGTGCGTAGGGATAAAAGTTCAGTCGAATAAAGCCTGATTCTCCTCTCCGACTATACTGCATCATGAAGATTTCTTGGAATTATTAGACTCTACTGATGGATTTTTAAGACTTACAGTATATATTCATTGTTTTGTATTTGTTTTAAACATACAGTAAGTGTGCCTATATGCTAAAGTACAGTTACAAAACAGTACATTAGTCCACCCTTTATTTGCATTTTTAAAAATTTTTTTTCTTCTCCAATACTGTAATATCTAACTTTATCCAAAGAAATTTCCAGAATGGGCCAAAGGTGTATAGAAACAGATGGATATAGATATAGATATAGATTTATCTGATTGACTTTTTTTTCTTTTTGAGACAGGGTCTCACTTTATAGTTCAGGCTGGCTCTGAGCTCACTATGTAGCCCACACAAGCCTCGAACTCAGCAATCCTCCTGTCTCTGCCTCCCGAGTGCTGGAATTACAGACGTGAGCCACCATGCCCGGCACTGTGGTATGTGGTATTGATTGCTGGTGGGCGTGAGTCTCCATGCCCAGCATTGTATGTGGTTTCCGGGGATAGAACTCAGGACCTTGTGCTTGCGAGGCAGGCGCCAGAACCACTGAGCTAATCCTCCGGTCCTATCTGATTGACTTTTGCCAATTCATAGATTTTGACTTCTTTTGGCCTGTGAAACTATTCCCACCATTACCGGCACACACTATGTCCAGACACTGCACCCATTTTCTCTGAAGGACAGGAAATAGTTATTGCTACTAGAATGAAATTAATGTGTAGGATCCATCCAAACCTAATAGGTGTGCTTTTTTAAACTGAATAAATCACACAAACCTTGAAAAATGAGTTAATAAGTACAAAGCACAAATATATTTATAGTTAGGTACCAAGGAGGATTAGCTTCCACTTCTGTTGCTATGTGGACAAACTGTTTTGCCCCTGATGATCTTGGCTTTGTCACACAAGTTTAACTGAGAGACAGGGTAGCCTAGTGGATAAGAGTGATCTATAACAGGTAGCAACAGGTAGGTGGGTTCTGCATTTAATTACACTGTTTTCTCACCAAAAAATAGTGGTAATAAGAGTTCTTACTAAATCAGGTTGTGGAAATTGGGTCTCTGGAGTTATATGTAAAGTACTTAGAAGAGAACTAATATACAGTGAATACTATGTTGAGAGTTGGCTTTTATTACCCATCAAACAGAGATACTGGATGAATAATTGCTAGGTTTGCATAATTTCTAAGATTTCATAAATGTGGATTTCTAGGTCCAGGTTATGCTTCATTTTCTTTATGAGGCCTTTTTCAACTATTCCAACTGTGGTGTTGATCCTAATGCAACGAGACTGACAGCTTTTAGTACCTACAGCATTGATGTGTAATGAGGTAGTACTTTTTGTCATTAATGTAATAATAATTGTGTTAATAACTATTATCACTCTGGCTTACTTTATCTTTATGTGTATATCCTGTCCTTATATCCCAAGCCCTATTGGAAGAGAAGGAAATGGAAGTATTAGGAGAGGAAGTAGCAGCACCCAGGGACACAGAGCCTAACTCGGAGTGCCCACACTACAGGTGCCAGATTAACTTCTCTAGCTACTGTGTCTTTAAAAGTCACAGCATGTATCTCCCTCCTTTTACTAACCTACCAGCACACTTTCTAAGAGCAGGAGTCACATTTCTTTCCATAGTTTTAATGTCTAAGAACTGTATTCCCATACTAGATATTGATTGGTCATATTTTGACCTCCCAACTACTCAAGCAATCCATGCAACTTCCAGGATGCTATATGTCACAAAACTACGGCTTAAAAATGACTTGTTCTTTAAACCACTTTTTTATTCAGCTGGGAGCCATGAACAAGTTACTTAAAGGAAATATTTGGAGTGCTGGCCTCAGACAATCTACCACACAAAGCAGACAGCAAGCAAGTCTTCCACCATTTTGTAAGTAGAGGCTGGTGTATCTGTAGCACGTCTTCCTTTTGAGCGGGTGGCAGGGAAAAGAGGCTTCTCAGCACCAACTAATCCCTATCTCGGGGAGACGCACTTTCGGCATGTGGTAGCAACAAGGACACTGCAAACTCTGTCATCGCTCCATCAAACACAGTCATTGAAAATTCTTTTCAACTACACCACCGACATTGCCACTCTGAATCTTCATTACTACTACGATACTCATACAATCATAACAGCATATGTATTAATAGGTGAGAATAGTATCTTATGTCTACAGGGTTACTGAGTTATTCAGTACTAACTTATGTCCCAACATCTTGATCAATAGAAGTTCCTTTTTTTATTGTATCCACCTCCTCTCACCTTTTTACATACAAAACTCAAGAAGCAATTAAATCCATAACCACAAAAATGATAAATCAAAGGACTATGAGTTGAAGGCAGCCATGTTGGGTCAGATTGCTTTCTAAATTAACTGGTACTTTTAAGCTACTTCACTTCAAAACTATATAATTTTCTGATGCTAAAAGTTCTCTTTTGGAGGGAAGAAAGGGAAGGTATTTTTCTTAAATTTAGCATGTGAAGTCCAGTTGTTAAAACTTCAATTTGACATTTTTTCTTATTGCTGCTGATTTTCCTTGCAAGCTGAGAACCCAAGCGTCAGCTGAGCGGGGTGTAGGAGTGAGCTACTTTCAAGCGCAGGACTCCAGAATACTGCGGCAGGAGTTCCAGAGCTCCCACCTAGCCTGGGCAACTTAAGTTATCTCAAATTAAGAAAAAAAAAAAAAAGGAGGGCCAGAGATGTACCTCAAGGTGAACATTATAGATTCAATCCATAATACTACGAAAAATCCTTCAAAAGTGAAATCACAATACTTAATATTTAAGAAACACATTGGGTCAAATACATCTAGTCCTGTAAAAGCCAGCCACCGCTTAATCCCTGATTCATTGTAAGTAGCTATTTTAAAGGGTTCTCTTGGCCATCTACAATTTAAGCAGCCAATTACTTCTCAGTGGCCTTCAAGAGACACATCTAAACTTCAATACTACTTCAGTGCAAGTAGTGTTACAGTGAGGGTTCTGTGCTTTCATTTTTATCATTTAAATGGAGATGATCATAAAATTAGCACCCTTCTAATGTACTTCTCATCTTGATTATTACTATTTAACCAGTGAAATTTTTTCTTCAGGCTGAGTGAACACTATAATTGCTTTGCATTGTGAAGGTTACATCTTAATTGAAAAATCAACACTTTTTTCTCTTTCAATGAATATGTCAACTTCAAAATCAACAAAAACACTGAAGATGCAACCAATTTTGCCAGACCCACAAATTAATGTGTTCTTCATCAACCAGAATTCATAATCCTTAATCTTAAACACAAGAGGCTAAATGATCCCACATAACTGGGTCTATATTACAAGTATTGGAGTTGTTCTAGCTAACATCTTTCTTAATGAATTTCTTTGGTCAGAATATCAGTAGGTTTGAGCAAAAAACATTCCAGAGTTTCTTTTGTCAGTGTCCCTATGGTTTTGTACTGAACTACTTAATATGGTCATCAGAAAAGGCCAATTTGTTCTTGCAATTCTTTTACCATAAGTGTACACATAGGCTACATAGCTTAGGATGTAGACATATCATTTCTAAACATGGAAACAAACATAAAATGAGATATACTATAGAAAGGAAAACTGGTAAAAATGAAAGCATTTTGTGATATAAAGGGTGCATATATATATAAATATATATATATATATATGTATGTATGTATCTATACTACATTGTCACAGAAGGTCACACAGTACTTTGTATATACTAAATATATATTGCAGAAAAAATATACACAATATTAAAGAAAAATATAGAGATATACTTAGCATTCAAGCACTTAGGGGAAATATGATTCAGCTCTTTTAATGCAGAAGGAGACTGAACGCAGAGATCTCCAGTTACTTGTTCGAGGTCACACATCTAGCAAACAGCAAAGATTTGAAGTCAAATGGTCAGTGTCATGCTCTTATAAAGCACACTATACTCAGCTCCCTGGGAAAGTCTCATCCTAATTTTCTTGTATGGCTTCATGTCTATAACACCAAAATTATAAATAGCATAAAAGGATTTTGAAAAAGTAGTCACAAAACGTGATGGCAAATAGGATGCTCTATTAATTTCAGTAAGTATTAGCAAATGTTTCTATCCTAATTATATGTTGCCCAAGCATAAACTGTGTCCAGACTAAAATTTGAAAATTCTTCTTTAGAAGCATAATTATTTTGTTAATCAAACATTCAGGATTCCTGAAGCTGAGAAATACACAGGAACTTAAACCAAATTTCTACAATTCAAAGCCCAAGGGTGTAGATTTTCATACAGTAACAAGCAACTCAGAATACTGTCTACTACACCCTTGTTTTCTCTATGTGTATTCCTTGTGTATCTATTATAAATTATACAAATCTTTTTTTTTTCTTTTTTTGAAACAGAGTCTCGCTTTGTAGTTCAGGCTGGCTCTGAGCTCACTATGTAGTCCAGGCAAGCCTTGAACTCAGCAGTCCTCCTGTCTCTGCCTCCCGAGTGCTGGGATTACAGGCGTGAGCCACCACACCTGGCACTGTGGTATGTGGTATGTGGTATTGATTGCTGGTGGGCGTGAGTCTCCATGCCCAGCATTGTATGTGGTTATGGGGATCGAACTCAGGACCTTGTGCTTGCGAGGCAGGCACTGGAACCACTGAGCTAACCCTCCAGCCCAAATTATACAAATTTTAAAAGTAGTAACATGTGCAAGTTTGTCATGTTTCCTTTTATTGGATTATTCAGGCATATAAAGTTAGGCATTTATATGCAAATGTTGCAAAAATACTGATATTTCTCTTATTTGCATGATCACTGAAAATCAGTGAGTGACAAGTTAGCAAAAAAGCACAAGAAAATATTCCAAGATGAGTTTGGGGTCTGTTATGAACTGCTTGTGGGATCTAGGGACCACACAAAACAGACATGAGCCCTGTCCATTTTGCCTTCATCCATAGGTTATTTTGACAGGTACCTCAACTGTGAAAATGTCCTATAAACTCTGAGCTATGGAGCAAGTAACAGAGATGAGAGTTATTGCTCATAATGGTCTCTCCTTACTCCCTACCCCGAGTACAATGACTGTCATTCTGAATCTGTATTGGCTTATTTTTTTTCATAATGGAAAAGCTATGGTAGGAATGTAAGTAAAAGTACAAGCTGCATTTTGTCAAAATAAAGATGTCAAATCTTAACAAAGCCTTTATCCTCTTAACTATATAGTAACATGACATGTAAGCATATTTTAAAAATTGTGTCATTACACCATACGTGCCCATTTTAGTTATTTGAAATTTTACATCAGGGCTTTAGAAGGTATTTTAATATTGGTCTTAAAAGAAATATGTGTGTGTGCCTGTGTGTATAGTGTATAGAGTATATATGTATAAAGTGTATATAATGTATAAAGTGTATATACATATATACATACATATATGTATATGTATATATGTGTGTGTGTGTGTGTGTGTGTGTGTGTGATGTTGCTGATGATTAGGATTTGGCAAACATTTTAAGAAAATAGAGAATGCAATATTTTATTTAAAATGAAATTGAGTCATTTGGATTGGTGGTTCTGCTTACACGTACATTACATACATATAAATTCATATGCCCACTTCTAAATATACACAAGAGGACAGGTCCACACGGCCCTTACGCAGAGTATCCGAGCCTTCTAAGGTTGCCATGTCAAAGCCAAGGGCCTAAATTTCCACTCTGATCAGTGGGATCGCTGCATCCCAAGACGCAGTGATCGAGGCCTATTGATCAGCTGATGACCTTCTCGTGCACCGCCCTTTCATTGGCAATGAGACTATGAATGAAAATTGAGCTTTCAAAAAGGCAAATAGGATTTTATTCTCCCAGAAGAAGATAAGAACAGCGTGAATCTTAGGATGGTTTAAAAAAAAAAAAAAAAAAAAAAAAAAAAAAAAAAAAAAAAAAAAAAAAAAAAAAAAAAAAAAAAAAAAAAAAAAAAAAAAAAAAAAAAAAACAGAAGAAGAAGAAAAAGAAAAAGAAAAAAAAAACTCCAGCAAAGCAGAGCAATGACCTCCAGTTACTCGGCTTTCCCTGCGGACCGGTGAGTTGAGACAGCCCTGTCACCTGACTGGCCGCCCCGCGCCAAGGGCTGGGGAGTGGAATCAGAGCAACATAATAAGGCTGTTGTGTCCACACGGATGGGGAAAAACAGCCTCAAATAGTGGTAAAAGTTCACTTCACAGCATGGCCGCTGTTTGAAAGGCAAAGCTAAAGCGGCGGAGAGGGTTACCTCAGTGCCACCCATACATCTTGCTAGAAATGAGCCGATTTTAACCCAGTCTTGCGGCCTTGAGAGTGTGTGACAGAACTTTTGCCGGCAACTCTGCAGCCAGAGGATTTTCTAAGAGCATCTTTGCTTTTTGGACTAAATGTCAGTGATGAAAAAGTTCAGGGCAAAAGGTAAAGAAAAAGAAGTGTGTATTTCTAATCAAAAAGTGCCCATAATTTTATATAG
>PVIC010010914.1:7827-42571 GCA_004025085.1 Thryonomys swinderianus
CCCCCCCACCGCCCCCACCCACTCCCGTCCGGGCCGCTTCCCAGTCGCCGAGCCGCAGGAGTGTCTCCCTCTACTGGAGGCTGCGCTCGGCTGTCGGCGCGGGCCTTGCTCCTGCTGGCGGGGAGGCCGAACTGCGCAGGAGAAGGAGCCTCGGAACCGAGGCAGCCGCGGACGGGAGCGCCGCGGACCACCAGGAACTGCCCGCCTTGTTCGCTAAAGAGGACTTGGCATGGGGGGGGGGGGCGCCTGAGTGCCAGCTGTCGGGACTGAATGGGGGAACCGAGATGGGATGAGGTTTTCTGGAGACCGCAGGAAAACTCCTCAGAAAATATGAATCTTAAAACTAGCAAGAATTCCTTCCCTCCATCACCACTCTTCCCCATTCCTGCTTGGCTGGCCTCATTTTTATGATTGCATATGAATAATTCTCATTACCCCGGCCCCAGAAAAAGCGCTCCGATGACACTCCAGTTAGTTTATTCTTCATCTCTAGAGTTTTGTTTTGTTTTGTTTTGTTTCTGTGTGCTTCCTGGGGGCGCCTGGTCCGCAACGCAGAGGTGTGGATGCATGGGGCAGGGGAGAGACAAAAGAGGACAGAGGCTTTGTGCGCTCGTCCCCTGCAAAGGTCGGGCAAGCCTGTTGGAGGCCACTGCTGTTTTCGTTCTAAAAAGTCCTTGGTGGGCCAGTGATTTAGCTCCGTGTTTCCAGCATCTGCCTGGCAAGCTCAAGGTCCAGAGTTCGATCCCGGGTACCATATATCACTGGAAGCTCAGCCATGTGCTGGTACCAAGGTGACAAGGACAGGCAAAAAAGGACCCCAGAAGGCTCCTATCCTCACAATGCCGGGCATGGCAGCTCACGTCTGAAATCCATCTCAAAAAACAAACAAACATAAAAAGGTCTTGGTAAACTCAGTGAGTTCTGTGAATGTAGAGGCTGCTGTTTTAGCCTGGGCTCACTGGGATGGCTTCGTCTGCTTCAGAGAGGACCTGGCTCCTCACCCACAGCCTTGTGCCTAGCAAAGTGACAATCCTAAGGGGCTCGGGGAGAGGGATTGTCGCTAGGTATGCAGCTACCTAGGTATGCAGACTCCCCAGCTTCCATAACTTAGTACATAACTGGCTGTAATAAAAAGACCTGGAGAACCCCTTCTACCCCTGTAGAGGAGCCATTCCAGCCACAGGCAGGCAGCAATTGATCCTCTGACCCTAGACCAGGACTGGAACCAAGATGAAGCCTATTCAAAGACACTGTTGTATGCAAGGAAAGCAGAAAGGGAAACCCAGCCAGGGAGATGAGCTTTCAGTAAAGAATCTGACCCCGGAAGTTGAAGGCAGCCCTTAGGCCCTGCCAAGCTCCGAGTCACCCTCCCCTGCCTCAATCCCAGGCAAAAATTAGATTCCATGTCTCAGAGGAGCAATGGAGACTTTACCTCCAACAGCTACTATTTCCCAGTAGCTACTATTGGGCCAGATCTTCCAGTTCTCCCAGATCCTCTTCCTGTGGAAGAAACTCCTCACCAACACCCTGTTGTACATGGTGTTGAAGCCTCTCACCTTCTTGTAGATGACCCAAAGACTTCACTAGCTAAGTTATGTCACCCCAGCCTCTGATGTGTGGTCAGAGGCTCAGGCTGCTGACAGCCTAATCACTGTTATATATTATACACTGTATAATAATATAATAATAATGAATTCACTTGCCCTTTTTATGTAGTACAGAAGTGGCCGGATTCACTGGGGTCATGCTGCCATAAAGCCTGGGAAGGAAGCTGAATTCAAATATAGAAAAAGGAGATCCATTTGGCCTTGCCAAGGACCCCCCGGAGGGAAGGATTTCTCTCTTTCCAGGGCTCCTGGGGAGAGGCTGAGGCCGGCAGAATCAGAGAGAGAATCAGGCTGAATCTAGATACTTAACCTCATCAGAGGTGTTGGTGAGCTGTAAACAGGTAAATAGTACTTCCAGCACCAGCCATGCAGCACTGCTCACTTGTAGAGCCCCGCATTTTCTGAGATCCAGTTTCCTGCCCAACTCTTTGAGGCGATGGCAGAGCTATGGCCATGAGCTATTCATTTGTGGAGTCTTTTCAAATATGACAATTGCCACTAATACCCTTTCAGTGCTTTCAAATGTGCATTGTAATTTTAAGTCAGTGTAGCTTGCTCCAACTATCTCTGTAGCTTGTACAAATTTTTAAAAAATGATTATCTAAAATGCAACCATCCTTTTTACAATCATTGAAAGCAAATGTTAGCCCTGCTCCCACTGGAAGCTCAGCCGTGTCCTGGTGCCAAGGTGACAAGGACAGGCAAAAAAGTTCCCCAGAAGGCTCCTAACCTCAAGCCCCTTTCCCTCTAACAGAGGAAGACAAGCACCAATGCAGAAGTATTGCATAACAACACAAGAATCTAACCAAAGACACAGCCAGTAAATAATGAATGAGCAAAAGAGTTGATGATATGTCAGGTTCCATTAGTTCTACATCTAGATATCATTTCTGTCACTAACTCAAGAAGGGGCAGAGTAGAAAGTAAGTCTGCAGAATTTGCTCCAGATGCTGTGCGCTTTCTTCTGTGTCACACCTCTGAGGGTGCAGAGGTAAACACACGTCATAGAACTCGGGAATACGTCTACCTTACAACCAAACACAAGGCCCCGAAAAACCCACTCATCATCTGTGCATAAATGCCGGACGTGGTGGCTCATCTGTGCATGTTGGAGCTCCGGAGCTCCACTTTTGCCCACTCCTCACCTTACCTGCTCTTCTTCTTTAGGACAATCACTCCACACCGCCTGGACTGCAACTTCTGATCTCTGGATGTCCACAGTCTGTAGCCTCAGTGAGACCTGCCTGTGTCCCCTGTGAAGACAAGGGGAAGACCTGGCTCTGTGACTCTCCTTGAGCTGCCACAGCAAAATGTCACGGGCTGTGTGCCTTATACAATAGGCGTTTATCATACCAGTGCGGACCTAGAAATCCACAAGCAAGCTGCCAGTAGCTCTGGTGTGTGGAGGGATGGCTCTTCCTGACTTCAGGGCAACGCTGTATCCTTGCATAGCCTTTCTTTCCTCTGCTCACAGCAGAATGCTCTGGTGTCTCGCCTTCCTCTCGTGAGGACCTGGTCATAGTGGATTGCAGCACCAGCTTTATGACTCCATTTGACCTTAATTACCTCCTTGGAGGCACTATCTCCTGGTAGTCACATCAGAGGATAAGGCTTCAACATATGAATTTGGGGGTATGATTTAGACCTTAATACCACCCAACTGCCAATTCCCTTCATGCTCAACTTAATTTTTTTTTTTTGAGACAGGGTCTCGCTTTGTAGTTCAGGCTGGCCCTGAGCTCACTATGGTGCCCAGGCAAGCTGCCGCGAACTCAGCAATCCTCCTGTCTCTGCCTCAACTTAATTATTTTTAATGAATCTTGATAGATCGTGAGGTCCTTGATGATGGGGCCAATATCTCGTTTAACCTTAGGATCCCTAAAGCTTGGCGTAGTATCCAGTTTAGAAAGCATGTTGGAGAAAAAAAAGAAGAGGGCTGGGGATTTAGCTCAGTGGTTCTTATGCCTGCCTTGCAAGTGTAAGGTCTCTAGATCCCTGGTAATCATATACAACAATACTGGGCATGGTGACTCATGCCCACCAGCAATCAGTGCCACACACCACAGTTCTGGGCGTGGTGGCTCACACCTGTCAACCCAGCACTCGGGAGGCAGAGGCAGAAGAATTGCTAAATTTGAGGCTTGCCTGGGCTATGTAGTGGCTCAGGGCCAGCCTGAACTACAAAGCGAGATCCTGTCTCAAAAAAAAAAAAAAAGAAAAGAAAAGAAGGAGAAAGAGAAGGAGGAAGAGGAGGAGAAAAAAGAGAAAAATGCATGTTCAAGAAATATTTATTGGCCTGAACTGAACAGAACTTATTTATCATTGTCCCGTCCTAACTGGATACCTATCTCTAGTCACCAAAGATGTTTTCATGATTTCTTAACTGATCTACAATCCTCTAACACCTCCATTTCCTCTCTACCACCGGAATGTTCTGCCTACGTAGAGGTTGGATCACACCTTGGGTTCCCCTCAAAATCCACAGTGGGTTTCCATTACCTAGAAAATGTAGGCTAGCCGGGCATGGTGGCTCATGCTTGTAATCCCAGCACTCAGGAGGCAGAGACAGGAGGATTGCTGAGTTCAAGGTTTGCTTGGGCTACATAGTGAGCTCAGGGCCAGCCTGAACTGCAAAGCGAGACCCTGTCTCAAAAAAAAAAAAAAAAATGTAGGCTAAAAGTTTATTGTACTTATCAACAGATCAATGATGAAGAAAAACATACATACAACAATATGGTGGAATATTATTTGGCCATAAAAGGGATAAAATGTCATTTGCAGCTGCATGGATGGAAATGGAAGAGCAT
The DNA here is from genome assembly GCA_004025085.1 of Thryonomys swinderianus. Classification (NCBI taxonomy): domain Eukaryota; kingdom Metazoa; phylum Chordata; class Mammalia; order Rodentia; family Thryonomyidae; genus Thryonomys; species Thryonomys swinderianus. The sequence goes on from PVIC010010914.1 coordinate 12,242, forward strand.
ATGACTCTTAGCCAGGCCGTCCAGCTCCTCCTTCTCTGTCTCAGGGCTCACCTCATACACTCCCGTCTATACCTCCCGGTTCCATTTCCAATGACTCTAAGGGACTTGCTGCATTGAAACCCTCTCGCGAACATCACTGTAAGCAAGGTCCCAGGTTCCGATCTTAGAAAGGAGAGCTGGAAAGGGTCTGAGGAGCTGCTCCAATCCAGATTTTGGGGATCATGTCTTCTAGCCACTACACAGCACTCACTGTCACCCCAGTGTACTTGTTCTAGCTTTTCTCCAGCCTAGAGTTGTCAGGCCCTCTCCCTACCTTCCCATATCCTACTGCACCTGCTTAAAGGCTTGGCTGAAATATCAACTCCTTTCAGAGGGACCTTGAAGTCCCAGCTCCGAAGTCATCATCCCCAGGCTCAGATCTCCATCCAGTATCTGGGAAGCTCTGACCGTCTTGCTCTAAGTCTCTGCTGTTCCATTTGTGAAATGAAGACGATAATAGTATCCCAACTCCTGAGACGGTGAGGATTCAATAATATCCTAACTGTAAAGAGTTTAGCACAGTCCCTGGCACTTGGGAGACTCTTCAATAAGTGACAGCCATTAGGTTTAATAGCCTTTTACCCAGGGTTGCCACAGCACTTTGCCTGTGCCTTTATTATAGTGCTTATTTAATTGGCCCGAGGAAGGAAGACACTGTTTACCGAGAATGCTGTGACAGGCCCTCAGGGCTGTAACACAGATAGTGGAGCCAGGAAGAGGAAAGAGGAGCAAGCTGGTGCTCTACTTCCCTTCTCCTTCTAGACCAGACCGGTGACAGCAGAACTAGGGAAGCCCTGGCCCAGCAAGGAAGATTCTGCCCCTGAGGCAATGCCTAAGGGTGCAGCCCTCGGAGGAGGGAGAAGAACCTACACAGTGTAACTGTTCAGACATTATGCATCCCCCCAGAGGTGGGACTGCAGAATTCTGAACTGGAAGCCGGAACGGATAGGCTCCTGGCTCACCTCTGTATTCCTGCCTCCTTCCCTCCCTTTCTTTCTTCCTTCCTTCCTTCCTTCCTTCCTTCCTTCCTTCCTTCCTTCCTTTTTCCTCTTTCCTTCCTTCTTCCCTTCCCTCAATTTCTCTTCTCTTCTCTTCTCTTCTCTTCTCTTCTCTTCTCTTCTCTTCTCTTCTCTTCTCTTCTCTTCTCTCTCTCCTCCTCCCCCCTTTCTCTCTTTCTTCCTTGTGACCCTAGGAAATCCTCTTTGCTCTCCCACCTACTACCATCTCTGAAGCAAGCAGATGAACTTGGTCTTTTGGGTCTACAATAGGCAATTAACTGGGTCACACCTTCAACCAGCTTCTCTAATATAAGAGCAATATGATCCCCAAAGCCTTTCAGAAAAACCCATCTTTCTTGCAGTGCTAATATACTTGGGAAATTTCTTCCAGTGCTGCATCTCTCCCATGTTTTGCTCCTTCTAAGCACCTCCACATCTCTCTCTCTCTCTCTCTCTCTCTCTCTCTCTCTCTCTCTCTCTCTCTCTCTCTCACACACACACACACACACACACACACACACACACAGTTCTTCAGTGGAGATGCCCTTCTCTTAGCACCAGACTTGAGGCTCTGTGGGAGGCAGAAAGGGAATGAGAAGAGTTCCAAGAGGTTCCCGAGCTCCTGCCAGGTCCTGGCAAGGGCTGGACAGTGACACTCCTTTGCCACCCAATGAAGAAGCCACATGTAGCATCTGAGCTTTTGAAATGTGGTTGTTCCAACTGAGATGGACAGTCAGCATAGCTACAGAGTGGGTTTAGATGATTTAGTATACTGAAAAGAACATAAAGTATACCATTAAAGACTACTTGTATTAGATACTGAAATGATAATATTTTAGACACACAGAGTCAACTAAAAATAGATTCATTACATATTTTTGGGCTTTTTTGACATTTAAATGTGGCCACTAGAAATTTAAGGTTGTTATGTGATTTATACCTTATTTTTTTCAGAGCCCCCTTCTAGGTTTCTTTTTTTCCTGGTGTCAGTCCTATTTGGATGTTGAAAACTCACCCGCTCTCCAGTCCCTTCTGCTTCTGCCAACCCCACTTTGGCCCAGCAAGGAGCAAGGGACATTCTAAAGACATTCAGTGCCTCTAACAGACCGAAGAGGTGGGCAGAAAAACCCTTTCCATCCCAGCCAGGGGTAGCTGGACTTTTGAAATCTTTACCCTCTGCAAATCAAAGTCTTCTCATTCTGTCCTGGTGGACCCATTTCTGGAGCCCTCATCTGCCATCCCCATCACCATGGCATCCCCCCCCCCGCCCCATCTCACCACCATCTCTCCTGTCCTAACCCCGTACTCCCCACCCTCGCAGTTTCCACCTCTCACAAAACTGGCTGCATCCAGAGACCATCTCCCCATTATCTACAGCCATGTCCACACTGATTGCCTTCGAAGATACGTTCAAACTCTGAACTGAGGGTTTTGCAGGCTGCCTCCCAACCTCATTCTGGCAGCGGGGGCCTAAGCAGCCCAATTGCAGGACATGGAGAGACTCCTACACCCTTGGAAGGAGTGGAAGCCACATTCCTAACAGAGGTTGGCTCTGCCTTATCATATTGGGAAGGGAAGGGTGACCAACTGTGACCCTAAGTGTGGCTATATAAAAGAGCACAGTACTCATAGCTTACCCAGAATGTGGAGCTTGGCAAAGAACAATCAAAACAGTCACAATAACAATAGCTACTATGTGTTAGTTACTTCACAGTGCCAGGCTCTGTTCTGAAAGCCTGACCAGTACAACTCATCACATCTCCAAAGCATCTGCATGTTAGTCAAGTAAGCTACAGAGAGATCTTGTAGGCAGTTAGAGGACCTCCAGCAGTCAATTTGAAAGACAATCAAGGAGTCAACCAATCCAGGAGGGCATTGGAGATACTTTTAGCATTGCAAAATGAGAGGGTACCACATCATTGTAGGATAAATAACAGTGATTGATATTCTACATAAGGGTTAATCTCCTGGGGGAGGGAAAGCAACAGGTTTCTTGGCCCATCCTCCCCAGGTCAGAGCCCAGACTGGAAATCCCTGTAGCTTGTTACACAATTTGCTTTCCCACTGGATCCCCATTTAATCAATATTATTTAAATGACTGTACTTGCACTGTTACTGGTTGACTGTAAATTTGTTCCACTTTGAATCCACCTCACCTTGTGGCTTTGTTCCATAAATATCCTCTCAAAAATAGTGTCCCCAGGTTCACCCACTTCTGGGTCCTCCTCCTGTTCCTCTTAGGCAGAAGCTTTTTTTCCTCAATAAAGTTTACCTACTGTTAACCTCCTTTGCTCCTAGAATTCATTCTCTGATTTTACAGGACAGGAACTTGTGTTTCGGATGTCGAGCAGGTTGGGAGTTATAATATTTCCTTTGGGGGGGGTTACTTCCCCTTGTATCACCTGTGAAGCTCTGGGGAGTGAAGTGACTTGTCAGCAGGCTTGAATTTAGGAAGTGGCCTCTGGAACCCACACTCGCAGTCACCATTCCATCTTGCTTCTTCGTCCCTGGACCCCTGCAAGTCCATTAATTTGCTGATTCATGCATTCAGCGTCCATGCCCTGATTGCCTTTAAGAAACTTACCAGCTCATTGGTTCTCATTCAGCATGGAAATGGCCCGGCGTGGGACAGACCCTGGGGCTGCAAAGGCCAATACATCACAACCCTTGACTCACAGAGGTCTTACAGAAGCTGGGGCAGGAGAGGCTGACTTAACATATACATATGAGCTTGGATTCTCAACCCTACAAGTCCTAGGGACTTTACAAACCTAAAGTGACACACCTGGTGACATGCCTGCTGCACAGCACTCTGCACAGACTCAGTGTACCTTTTCTTGGTTCACCCCATTAACCACTGTCATCATGCACTGTGACAATGTCCCACCCAAGTCAAAACTCAGCCTCTCTAGAAGTTACTCAATTCAGAACAACCCCGGCCTCTGTCCTTCTCAGCATAAGTACTGGCAATTGCACAGTAGCAGATTCACTTCTATATTGTTTTGTGTGTGTTCTAAAATTTCAAATATGCATGCACCAGCTCCCCAAGCAGCTTTTGACTTCATAAAGGCAAGGACTAAATGCTTCTTTATATCTTTCCTTCTCCGTCCTAGTCTCAGCAGTTGCCAAGAGTCTCAGGCTATCTAAACTAAGAAAGTGCGCAGCTGAACCTACGGTGCACAGACACAATTCTGTGTGTGTGTGTGTCTGTCAGTCTGTCTGCCTCTTCTAGCAGGGGTTCGTGTCTTCAGGCATCAGTGTGAGCATGTACACATGAATGTGTGGGCGATTTCCCCAGCTGTTACAGTCATGGGAGCTTCAACCACAATCCATCAATTTCCAGACATTATCTCTCATGATAATTTCCTGCCAAATCTTCAAGTTGCAATTAGGAAAGTAGATAATTTGAAACATTTTCCTCTGCATGTTGAGATGGATTATAATCCTAATTTGATAAAGACCCTTAATGGCTCATTAGCCACCCTCGGCTTCTCCTCAGGCCAGCCAACTTCCAGGGCGCTGGAGGCAGCTGGCAGCGGAGAGGCCGCTCCGCTCAGGTCATTACATGTTATTGCTTCGGCAGCACTGAAACAAAAAGACCCAACAAAGCCACAACTGCTCCGCAATCCTGGGATTTTCCTTCCTTCAGCTCCTAGATTTGGGCTTCGGTTTTCTTTTCCTGTCTTTGAACAAAGCCTCTGATTTCCTGACAACCCAAATACTGTCTCCCTGGGCAGGGACTCTGCTGTGCCAGAGTGGCACATGGTGCCCTCCGGTGCCCCTTTGTTCCAGTTGTGGTGCAGGGGCCCTTCTCCACCACAGTTTGGCTGCTAGGTCATGCTTCCCAAGTCCAAAGAGTGGATGTGGATCCCTGGAGAGAACAGCAGTTTCCGACTGGTAGACATTGGTACATAACAGGTGTCTTCCTGCTCTTGATGGCCAGGGTCAGACAGCAGCTAAAGGCTACCTCTTCCCTTCCTCATGGCTTGGTGGCACCTCCTCAGGCCCCAGGCTTAGATAATTAAATGTTCACAGAAGCCAAACTGATGGTTTCCCTTGGGTCACCCGCTACAGAATCTAAGAACTCTGCCTCCATGGATGCTCTTGTGTATTACATGACCTCCCACAGACCCATGTGCAGCTGCCAGCTCACAGGTGATATGTCCTCATCACACATGGCACAGAGCACACACAGACCAGACATACAGTCACACTGTCAAAGTTGCAGGGTGACTGAGTGTATAAAGTTTTCTCTGACTGGTCTTTACCTGAGGTCAGGTAAACGAGGAAGGAGGAAAAGCCTCACCAATGAATAAACATCTTTCCCAGTTGCACACCTACTGTGCACCAGTTGCCCTGCAGGATGCTGGGGGGAGTCACAGTGCAGTCAGGTAGACAAGCTGGTGACAACCAGTATGGTTGGCCCAGTGCTGCTGCATGTGGAACTGAAGCCGTGACGGGAAGAGCAATACCTTCTGGGCTCTAATCCTGGCTGCTCCCCCTGAGCTGTTCTCTCAGGCTTACACTGTCCCCATCTTGCAGGGTAGGATTAGGGTGAGATAAAGAGCTTCCCCTTCCTTCCCACCCCTGCATCTTGGATCACTGTGACAATGTAGGCCCCTGCGACTACGTTCTGAGGCACCCACCCCCTCCTTCCCAATGAGTCCAGGGAGATCTGAGCAGAGGATGATGGGTAGCCCTGTCTCTTTGCTCCAGACTCAGAAGCTGACAGAGGCCTGGAGAGCTGCATAAATCAGACCCTGGGCCAGGGTGTCAGCCGTGCAGCGGCTCCACAAGAGGGATGGAAGGCAAGGGACCATAAAACTGTCTGTGGGCCACGTTGTTTCATTTCAAACTGGACCAGAGAGAGCAAATACTTGGAAGACAGACTCACTTGGGTGGGGTGGATAAGCCAGAGGGGGTTTGCACATCTGGGTACTCAGACAGAGGAAGGGGAGAGAGGCTGGCTTCACAGGGGGCTGACGGTAGAGTCCAGCCTGCCTATCTCTGAGGTCCCACTCCTGCAGTAGAGGAGGAAGGGGAGACGCTCCCAGGTTGGAAGAGAGTTTGGAAACATGAGCTCCTGGTGAGCCTTACATAGCTGATAAATCATAATTGTTCCTTCTCTGAGATAGGAACAGTCTGGGGAGGCAAAAAAGGGGAGAGAGCAGGTTCTAGTCATCAAGCTGATGTCAGGAAAAGGAAGGATTCCCATTTTATGTATGTAGGCATTTATTGAGCAGATACTATGTGCCAGGCACTGTGCTTGATGCACAGAACTGAAAGGGGCATAATCAGGTGGCCCTGCTCTGAAACACCCACATGATCTGGAAGGGAGGGGGGAGGTGGGCCTCAACATCAGTGGCAAGTGGTTCATTATCTCTTCTCCCCTGTTCCAGCATCACCATTAGCAACTGCAATAAAGCCCTATATCAACTGGTGTGCTTGTTTTGCTCCCTTCACTAGACTGGGAGCCACTCAAAGGAAGAAAAGAAAAAAAGCTAATGTCTGAGTGTCACTAACACATGGCCATGCGAACTGACAGTTATTCCATTGCCATCATAAGGGTTTGTAGTAGATTCAATCATCCTTATTTTATAGAGGAAAAGACTGAGGTTCAGAGAAGTTAACCCACTTGTCCAAGGCCAACCAGAATGTGAGAGAGTGAGGACTCCATCCAATCTGCTTGTTCCTGAAGGTCAGGGGTGTCCCCACCCACCATTCAGAGTCCCGCTCCTACTTTGTCTTCAGCACTAACTCAGAAGCTGCTGAAGATACCAAATAGGGAGGAAGGACCATAGGGAAGTTTGGGATGACTACTGAAGGGAGGACCAGGCAAAGACTTCACGCAGGAAAGGACTAAAGAGCAAAGGAAAAAAATAAAAAAAAAAAGAAAGAACAAAGGGAGTTCAGCCATATCATAAGGTGTGGAAAGTCCATGCAGACAGAAGTAACACATGCCATTGTCCACAAGGGTAGCAGTGACGTGAGGGCTTCTGCATGATGGAGTGGACTAAGTTGATTTTGTTGCTATGGACATCTTTCCTGGGACAGCCAGTAAGTTCTGTGAAGGTGGGATCTAGTCTGCTTTGCTCCCAGTGTATGTCCAGTATTTCAGTGTCCACTTGTGGAGTGGATGAACAGAACTGGACCAGAAAAAGAAAATGCTCTCTGTATCTCTGCCCACCACGGGGTTCAGAGTCAGGAGACAGAAAAGCTCAATAGGCACCAAGGAGGGCCAGAAAAGCTGAGGCCTCAATTCTTGTGTGGTAGGCACAGCTCAGTTCTTCCTCCCTGGCCTTCCTGCTCCTCCTGTCCAGCAGCCCAAACCGGGACCTACGCTCAGACAAAACACACCAAGCAGCAGAACACAGGCCTGGCCCTAGTTTTCAGCTTATTCTAAAGGTATAACAAGCGTCCTCAAGGGTAGGAGCCTGAGGACAGCACCTCAGGCACCGTGATGCATACCTGTAATTCCAGTACTCTGGGAAGCTAAACAAGAGGATCAGTGGAAAATAAGAGCCCAGCCTGGGCAATTTAGCAACTTAGTGAGAATCAGTCTTTAAAAGAAAAAGTGGGAGGGCCGGAGGGTTAGCTCAGTGGTTCCGGCACCTGCCTCGCAAGCGCAAGGACCTGAGTTTGATCCCCGGTTACCACATATAATGCTGGGCATGGAGACATGCCCACCAACAATCAACACCGCATACCACAATGTCGGACGTGGTGGCTCACGCCTGTAATCCCAGCACTCGGGAGGCAGAGATAGGAGGATTGCTGAGTTCGCGGCATCTTGCCTGGGCACCATAGTGAGCTCAGGGCCAGCCTGAACTACAAAGCGAGACCCTGTCTCCAAAAAGCAAAAAAAAAAAAAAGAAAAGAAAAGAAAAAGTGGGAGGGGGGATATTGGTGATGCAGCTCAGTGGGGAGGCCTATTCTTCCTAGTACTGGAAACAGTAACAAAACTGAAGAGCCCCCGAAAGCAGTGAGGCTCAAAGCGCACCTGCTTCCTCCCTGGGCTTTGTGGCTGTCTGCCCAGGGAGCCTGAGAGTCTCCAACTCAAGCTCAGAAACTGCATCCAGGACATCAAGAGTAAGAAATGATTAAACAGGGCCGGAGGGTTAGCTCAGTGGTTCCAGCGCCTGCCTCCCAAGCGCAAGGTCCTGAGTTCGATCCCTGGTAACCACATACAATGCTGGGCGTGGAGACTCACGCCCACCAACAATCAACACCGCATACCACAATGCCGGACGTGGTGGCTCACGCCTATAATCCCAGCACTCAGGAGGCAGAGACAGGAGGATTGCTGAGTTCACGGCAGCTTGCCTGGACTCCATAGTGAGCTCAGGGCCAGCCTGAACTACAAAGCGAGACCCTGTCTCAAAAAACAAAAAGAAATGATAAAACAACAGAAAAGCTGTGGACTGGAGAGTCCCAACTCTGAGTGGAAACCGGCTCATCAGAGCAAAGTTATAAGCCTAGGGCCTGTGGCAGGCACCCAGCCCTCTGCAGAACCCCATCGCTGACCTCGCATGCCGAGCACTCTGTCCCTGGGGTTAAGGGACCCAGATGGGAAAGCTGTTTATAGACAAAGCTTCACCTGCCTCACACAGCCAGGCAGCTTGGTCCTCTCTGCTCCCCTAGAAACAAGCGTTTTTCCCTACAGAGATTGAAAGGGGGCAATACTGTCTCTAAGGGTATCAAGTACAGTAGAGAGAGGAAAGTTCAGGAGAGAGTTCTGTATGCCAAACAGTGGACTTAAAGCCTTTCTCTGGCCACCAAGATTAGCCAAAAGCATGCACAGACTGCACACCCAGAGACAACTCAAAGACAGGGCTGACCTGCGCCTGGCCACCCCCTTTGAAGGCCACCAGTCACCCCACTTGGGCCTTCCACATCAAGCACCCAGAATTGATTCTGAGTCTCTCTTAAATGTGAACAACCAACCAAGGGTCACCAGGTTTAGGGAAATCTTCAAACATAGAAAAGGGAGATTTGGGGCAACAGAGATTTTTCAAGGTCAAAAAGAGTACTAACACTTTAAAAACACATTTTATCAGAAGTATGAGAAGAAAAATTTTATTCATACATAAGAAAAATTATAATAAAAAGGAAAATTTTCAATTTAAAAATCCCATGGGAGCTAAGTTTGCCTATAGTTCTGGACTTGGGAGTCTAAGGCAAGAAGATCACAGGTTCAAGGCCAGCCTAGACAACCTGTTGAGGCCTGTCTCAAAAAATTAAAGGGGCTGGGTTTGTAGCTCAGTGGTAGAGTGCTTGTCTAGCATGTGTGAGGCCCTTGGTTCAATCTACCCCACCGAAACAATAATTTTTTTAAGCCTTTAGGAGCTGGGAGTGAAGCTCAGTGGGAGAGCATGTACTTAGCAAGCACAAGACCAAGGGAGAAATTCCCAGCACTGAAAAATAAACAAAAAAGGGGTCTGAAATTAATATAATTTTTTCCAAAACTTCAAAATAAAGTTTAGAGGATGAAGTTGGGCAAATCTTTTAATTTGGGGGGTTTTTTGGAAACAGGGTCTTGCCTTGTAGACCAGGCTAACCCTGAACTCACTATGTAGTCCAGGCTAGCCTTGAACTCACAGCAGTCCTCCTGTGTCTGCTTCCCAAGTGAGTGCTGGGATTACAGGTGTGAGCCACCATGCCCAGCACTGTGGTATGTGGTTACTGGGGGTAGAACTTGGGACCTTGCGCTTGCCAAACAGACACCAGAACTGCTGAGCTAAGTCCTTGACCCAGGAAATCTTCTAAGAATGAAGTCAGAAGGGAAAAAAATGAACAAGAAGAGATAAATAAAGGAAACAATCTCCTGAACCAGCACAAATAATGAATAAGGTACCTATCACCATCATTATTATGAGATTTTGGAATACGGAGATAAAAAGGTTTCTCAACCCATCTAAAGAAAAATACACAGGTAAAAGAAACAATAAAAAAAGCAACACCCCAAGTTTAAAAAAGCAACACCAAGTGTTAAAAGATATCAGAGGAATGCCCTCCTAGTCCTAAAGGAAAATGTTTTTAATCTAATAAGTCTGTAACCAAATAAATTAGTGGTCACATTCAGAGCAGTATAAATATTTTAAATATACAATAACTTGGGTCAGGCATGTAGCTTGCCAAGCACAAGGTCCTAAATTCAATCCCCGATACTGGGGGAAAAAGAAAAAGAAAACAATAACTCAAGAAAATTCCCTCCTAACGACCCTTTCATAGGAAGTAACTGAAACATGAGGCTCAGTAAATTAGATGAGAGTCCAGTATGAACTACATGGAATTCAGGAAGTAGGGGATCCAATAGGAAGACGGTAAAGGAAATATTCAAAATCATAGGAAACCAAAGGCTCTGGATGACAGTTACACAGCATTCTGGAAAGCAGCCAGTCCATATTAAAGCAGAAAACAGAAGGTACTTGGAGGAGTAGCTGTAGGGGGAAAAATGGAACAGATAAACTTGCATGTGTAGAAATAACTTGTCTCAGCAACAAGAAAAGTAACTAAATCTTATGGTTTATGATCTGATGTTCCCCAAAACTTCATGCACTCAGAAGTGGGGCTCCTGGGAATTGGCTGGCTCATGGACATGAGGTACTGGATTACTCCATGCATGAGTTTATAACGGGGTGTAATGTTGGGATGCAAAGCCTGGGGGAGAGAGGTGGGTCACCATGGGCATGGTCGGACCAGTATATATGCCTCCTGCTTTGATGGCTGCTGCTTCCTGCCCACTAAGCCATCCACTGTTTCTTCTCTGCCATACCACCCTGGCTTGGAGCCAGCTGTCTATCAGCTGAAACCTCTACAAAATGTGAGGCAAAATAAACCTCTCTTCCTTTAACTTGTGAGTGTCAGGCATTTTGTCTCAGCAACGAGAAGGTAACTACAACATTAGTATTAGCACATGTGTCACAGAGTTGTCAAATCATTTGAAAAATATATCTATATCTGTATATGTATATGCATATGTATGTGTATATATACACAGATTGGAAGCCAGGTTAATAAACAAGGAGGCAATTATTAACATCAGGAGAAACAAAGGATTATATGAAAAAAAAATTTTTTTTTTGAGACAGGGTCTCGCTTTGTAGTTCAGCCTGGCTCTGAGCTCACTATGTAGCCCAGGCAAGCCTTGAATTCAGCAATCCTCCTGTCTCTGCCTCCCGAGTGCTGGGATGACAGGCGTGAGCCACCACGCCCGGCACTGTGGTATGTGGTATTGATTGCCGGTGGGCGTGAGTCTCCACGCCCAGCATTGTATGTGGTTACCAGGGATTGAACTCAGGACCTTGCGCTTGTGAGGCAGGCACCAGAACCACTGAGCTAATCCTCCGGCCCTATACAAAAATCTTTTAAAATGGTCACATGATACTACTTGAATCAGTAGTAAATAATTGCCAGACTATACTAATATCCAAACTATATTTACCTATTCTTTGATTTCCTTACAAATTAAACTTTCTTAGCCCATATAGCTCACACACAGCCCACTTTAGCTCCCCCAAGTACCAGATCAGGTGATGATTTGGGCTCTATCAAATAAATGATGCCCTTTGAGTGTTGGCAGAGTGGTGACCAGTAGAATGCAAGATTAAGAAATCTGGTTTTAATGCCAGGCAGGTAGCTCACACCTGTAATCCCAGCACTTGGGTGGTAGAAGCAGGAGGATTACTGAGTTCACGGCTTGCTTGGGCTACATAGTGAGCTCGGGGCCAGCCCAAACTTCAAAGTGAGACTCTGTCTCAAAAAAAAAAAAAAAAAAAAGACAAAAGAAACCTGGTCCTGTCCCACAGTGAAGAAATCACCATACTGTGCTATTGTGTGTCTGTGCGTGCTGATCTGTCTGATTAGGGCAGCTCAGTACACAAGTGCTCAATCCCTTCACATGGCAAACTTCTCTCCAATCTAACTGCTTCTAAGCCAAAGATGGCAAACCATTTAGAGAATGAGTGCCCACCTGCAAACTTTATCACAGAGTGCCAACACTGCAATTAAACCTGAGGATTTAGTTTAGAAAAACTACTCATATATTAACATCTTTTGTCTTAAAAGAAAAGCCATAGATTCACCACCATTCCTCTAAGCCATTGTCCCTTATAGAAAGCCACTTTGGATGACTCTACTGCAGAGTCATAGCTCCCTCTCTCATCTCCTCATGAGCTGTGTGTGTCTACGTATAATAAAGCACTCCTCACCCCGTTTCCACTGTAAATAAACTGTCTCTCAGACTACTTCATAGTCCTCTCTCAGCCAACCGCTCATGCAATGTATGCTGTAGATAACCACAAAGCCAGGGTCTCAGCACCCAGAGGCACAGGCCTCATCTTGTTGCAAGTCACCTGTGGCTCTGGTGTCACCCCATCTTCTCATCGACACCCCACAGTCCTCTCTTGAAAGGCAGCAGAGAGAAAATGAGAGAGCAACCACAAAAATCTGCCCAAAAGCTTCTGTTCAGAAATAACAATATTACTTCTGCTCAAATGTCACTGGCCAAAACAAGCCAAGCAGCGTATGGTTCAGCTAATAGGGAGAGGTAGTGGATAACTGGTATAACCGAGGCTATGTAGGAGCGGGTCCACACCTTATCCTCGTATTCTGCACCTAACATAATGCATGACCCTAGTAAGAACAGGGTGCACCTCTATTTTATCAACTGAACTGTCAGACAGTAACAGCCAAGAAACGCAAATTCAAGAAGAGGAGATTTGAGAGAGGAAAGGGCTGGGTACAGAGCCAGAGGGCACCTGCAGCACACCCACAGAATGTGAAACAGCACCTGGATTCCACTTCGACCTCTGACACCATGCCATCTCTCTGTGTTCAGCTTAACTGAATATAAAACTCAGGTTTTATTTATTTTATTTTATTTTATTTTATTTTATTTTATTTTATTTTTTGTTGGTAGAACCAGCCCAGGCTTTATTTTGGAAAAGACAACTCAATTGGGTTTTGGTGGAGGGCATTGGCAAGAAAGGATACATTAGCTTTCTCCCCAGAGTGGGCCGGGGGTAAGGCTGAGCACCAGGCGGGTCTCTTGATCCCAATGCTCCCATACATGGTTGGGCAACTGGGGAGGGTTGCAGGCTGGGAGAGGCCATTCATGTGTGCGAGACATCTGAGGACTCAGACACCAGCCTCCTACGTTGGATTTCGATCTTCACAACTACAGCAGTGTCAATGCACCTGAAGCCAGGACTTAGGAGACCGCTGCAGGGTGAGCCCAGCACTCCTGCATAGCCACCAGTGGTCTTTGTGTTGTGTATCCCTGTCTCTAGCCTGTACTCCCTGCCCTCGACAGCTAAAAGGAGTAAGTGCTAGTGTCCTGCAGAATACTGGGTGACTATAAATGTCCCACCAGTGCCTCATGTACTCATAGGTGGGGGCTTTGGGGAAGGAATTGGATCATGGGTCCATGTTACTCCTCGATGGATTGGTCCACTGATAAATTTATAGCTAAGTGAATGCTGGGACGTGAAGCCTGGTGATAGGTGGCAGGTCACTAGGGTGTGGCCTGGAAGAGTATGTCTCCCTCCCTTAATCTCACTGCCGCCTACCTGCCATGTTATGGAAGGTCGCTCCTCTGTGATGGCCTCTGCTGTGGTTCCCTGCCTCTTAGAGCCAGCTGGCCACAGACCGAAACCTCTGCAAACTGTGAGCCAAGATAAAAACTTTCCTCCTTTAAGTTGTGGGTATTGGGTATTGTGTCTCAGCAACAAGAAAGTAACTAGGACACCATAGTTCCCAGCAACCTATTATGTATCTCATGAATAACTGAAGAAAGAACTTGAGGGCTCCAAACACAAAGCAATGGTAAGGAGATGGAAACGTTTTTATTCTGATTCAATCAGCCCATATTGTATGCATATATTGAAATATCATACTGTACCTCATAAATATGTATAATTATTACATGTTAATCAAGAGCTTTTTAAATGTTTAAGGAAATGGAAACATTTGTTACCCTGATTTGATCATCACACATTGTATATACATATTGAGTTATCACACTGCATTCTGTATATTTGTATTACATTACATTAAATTAAAATAATAACTAATTTTTAAGATGGAGGGGATGAACTAGGAGATCTCGGGGATCACTTTCAGCTCTGACCCCTTAGGAGTCTGTCCTGAGACTCCTTTCCCCATAGAATTTAGCAACTGTTTGCCCATCCACTAGCCTCCTCTCTTAGTTACAGCATCCAGGCTGATGACTGGGGAGAAATATGCTCCAAGGTCCCTTCATGTGCTAAATGGATTTTTGAAGCTAAAATGACCCTGGTCAGTAAAAGACAATAAAACTATACTTCATACATGAATAAGTTCTCAACGAAAGTATTCAATGGCAGATGCATGTTTAAACAAATTATTCCTGTTTTGAGCACATTATTCTAGATGCAAGGAATCCCCAGTTAAACAAAAACTACTTGTCACAGATTCAAAAATCCACAGGGCCGGAGGGTTAGCTCAGTGGTTCAGGTGCCTGCCTTGCAAGTCCAAGGTCTTGAGTTCGATCCCCGGTAACCACATATAATGCTGGGCGTGGAGACTCACGCCCACCAACAATCAACACCGCATACCACAATGCTGCGTGTGGTGGCTCACGCCTGTAATCCCAGCACTTGGGAGGCAGAGACAGGAGGATTGCTGAATTCAAGGCTTGCCTGGGCTCCATAGTGAGCTCAGAGCTAGCCTGAACTACAAAGGGAGACCCTGTCTCAAAAAAAAAAAAAAAAAAGCTACTTGTCACAGGACCAGAGGGTTAGCTCAGTGGTTCCAGCGCCTGCCTCACAAGCACAAGGTTTTGAGTTCGATCCCCGGTAACCACATATAATGCTGGGCGTGGAGACTCACGCCCACCAACAATCAACACTGCATACCATAATGCCGGGTGTGGTGGCTCACGCCTGTAATCCCAGCACTCAGGAGGCAGAGACAAGAGGACTGCTGAGTTCGCAGTGGCTTGCCTGGGCTCCATAGTGAGCTCAGGGCCAGCCTGAACTACAAAGTGAGACCCTGTCTCAAAAAAAAAAAAAAAAAACTACTTGTCACGACACTGCAGAGGGATGGCTCCACCTCTCAGTGGATCAACACAGGGTCTGGATCACTGGAAATCACTGGATCACCCGAGACTGAAGTGCACTGGTAGGAGTGTGGTTCTCTTTTAGTGAATGCATATCTATCTTTATTGGGCTTCTTGGGCTCTGGATCTATCATGCTTGATCCAATTTCTCCCTCTCCCCTTGCATCTGGACCTGGTCTTGCTTTTTGAAAGCTTTCAGGGGAAAAACTATAATCTAAAAATTTTGAGAAATCCAGTAGCTACTGGGGTGATGCACTAAGATAATTATTTAGCAGATGCTGGGTCCTGAGCTTCATGTTCTTACCACCAGAAGGCAATTACCTGAGAGTCCTATTTGATTAAAGAAATCTGTCCCTTTAAGTTCCCACTGTAAGTCCAGGTGTCCACCCCAAGACATGTTAAGAGCAACATTGACTGAGCCCTTCTTATACTCCAGGGCTATTCCATGTTCTTTATGCAGGTTACTCACATACCTATTGAGCAAGCACAGGAAATAAGCACTGTCATCTCCATTTTACTGATAGGGGAAGTCAAGGTACAGAAGGTGAACTCACTGACTGAAGTCGCACATCAGGTAGCAACGCTAAGCTTCGGACCTGGGAAATTCTGCTCCAGAGCTTATGGTGACATCACCTCTACGTTGTACCGCGTGACCCAAGTGATCTGGGTTCATGCCTGGACATAGGTGAAGCCAAGAACTCATAAGAATATATATCATCACCCTTCCCAACCTGTCTCCATACCAGCCCAGGAGCCTGCAGTTTCTGCCCTCTGATTGTGACGGCAATGAGAAAGGTGAGTGTGACTTTGGCTCCTTCAAGCACCAGGAGCATTCAACTTCAGATTTCTGACCCTGGCCACCTTGCCCGGTGGAGTGGGGCGGGGTAAGAAAAAGTACCTTTCCCAGGAAAGGCCAGGTTCTGCCTCTAGTGGCCACCATACTGCAATCCCCAGGCAAGGCTGTTTCCTGTAAAGACCAATCAATATCTCCCCACCCCACATCCCCAGCCTTTCCTGTTCCTTAGTAACTGCTATCGATTATAGCAGTGCAGGGCAACAAATGCCAAAATATATGAATCAATCACAAGGTGGCAAAGAGGCTTTATTAAAACCATTACACCTTCTGCTATTTTCCTGCTTACCCCAGCTTCCTCAGCCCAGTGGCCATTTCTTTTGGAAACTTTCCAAGAACTCTGCAGACATGATCTGATGGCTGGTGGAATTTCCTCTATTTGGGGAAAATTTAGACCCAGAGAAGGAGTGAGAACAAGTCCCACAGTGAGAAGATGGAAACCAGGTGTGTGAAAATATGTGCTTGTGTCTGTGCACTGTGTATATGAAAATGTGCAAGTTCATGTGTTTGTTTAAAGAAAACCTGAGGACTTGGTCACATTTCAGAAACATTTGGTAATTATCACCGAAGTTTTTACAAATCAATTCCTTCTGGTCGCTTAATGTCCTTCACTAAGTGGTTTAATTGTGAAATTTCACTTTATAATTGGGTTCATTTTAATGTGGAAAGAGGTAGATTTGCATAAGCAAATGACAAACAGTTAAAAAATCCATTAGCGGAGAAGCAGGAGTCTGAAGAGCCGCACACCTGGGTTGTCAGCTTGGAATCTAAACCTGAGCACAGGTTCCTCTGGACCCCAGGCCAGCCCTGTGGCTCCCACCCAGACTCAAGGAAGGAGCAGAAGACTCAGAGAGCCTTAAAGGTTACTAAGATAGGAGGAAATCTTCCAGTGGAGCAACAGAGAAAGAGCAAGGAAGGCTTTCTGCTTGCCAGTGAACAGCCAAGGATGTTTTCTTTGCTAGGAAACTCTTGGCCTAGATTTTAAAAGAACCATTCATCATATATGCCCTAGGACAGCTCTTGTTCCAAACAAAAAGGGAGACAGAGATTCCAATGTCCAGCCCTCATTCTGCCCCAAACCAGCAAGGATCTTCATGTCTCAGCCTCCCCTTCTATAAAGTGAGGAACCTAAAGTAGATCACAGCTGAGCACTGATATCTGTAAAATCCTATCATCGCATTAACTGACTCCTTCATTCATTCAGTAACTGCACAGATACTGGCTGAGCCCGTACTGTGAGGAGGAGCTGTGCAACTGACAGAGATCACAGAGAGGCAGGGGAGGGTGAGGTGAGTGCTGGGAAACACAAAAATAAGCAGTCGTGGGCCGGAGGGTTAGCTAAGTGGTTCCGGCACCTGCCTCGCAAGCGCAAGGACCTGAGTTCGATCCCCGGTAACCACATATAATGCTGGGCGTGGAGACACGCCCACCAACAATCAACACCGCATACCACAATGCCGGACGTGGTGGCTCATGCCTGTAATCCCAGCACTCGGGAGGCAGAGACAGGAGGATTGCTGAGTTCGCGGCGGCTTGCCTGGGCACCATAGTGAGCTCAGGGCCAGACTGAACTACAAAGGGAGACCCTATCTCAAAAAAAAAAGTAAAAAATAAAAAAAAATAAGCAGTTGAGGCCATGGCCTACAGAGCTCACTGTCTAATGGGGTGCTATACCCCAACCCCTGCAAATTAATTTGTCGAAACCTTAATGTCTAGTGTGACTATATTCAGAAACAGGGCCTATAAGGAGGTAAAGTTAGATGAGGTTGTAAGGGTCAAGCTCTCATCCAACAGCACTGGTGTCCTTAGAAGAGTGGAGAGACATCTGAGCATGTTCCCTCCCTTCCCCCCTCCCCTTCTCCTTTCTCTCTCTCTGTCCTCTCTTCCTGTATACAGAAGAGGTCATGTGAGGACACATATGTATGTCAGGGAGAGGCCTAATCTTCTCAGCCCCTTGACCCTGGACTTCCAGCCTCTACAAATATGAGAAAATCAGTTCCTGTTGTTCTAGCCACCCAGTCTGTGGTACTGTCCCATGGCAGCCTGCACTGATAAAAAGTGGGGCAAAAGGGAAAGACACAGTGCTAGGGGGCAAAGATTAGAGGCACTGCCCTGCTTCCAGTGGGAGGGGAAGCTTTCCAGAGGGCCAGCCACCATGAAGTCCAGCAAGAGTCTCACATGAGGCAGGAGGAGTAGTTGGGCAGGACACATGCGTGCCTGGAGACCTGGGGTGGGGGAGCAGAGGGTTCTGGGAGTGGGCTGAGCCCCTCTCCCCAGGAGCAGACCTGGAGGGTCAGAAGAAGGGAGGCCAGAGAGAGGCTGAGGAGGTCAGAAGAGCAGGGGTGTGTGTGTGGCTCCACAAGCAAACATGCCCCTGGGGACCCCAAAGGCCAGAGAGCCGCTTTGCCTTGGGAGATCGGTCCCACCCTCTGAGGCCTCTGATTCTGTGGGAAAGTTGCCAGCCAGTTTTCACAGGTCCAAGGAAGCAGCCTGAGGTTCTGCCACCTACTCGGTAGTCTTTTGTCTCCACATTGGTGTGTTTCTTGTGGAAATGCTTTGCATATTCACCTAGAAGCTTCCCCCTTTACCTTCTGGGACAGCCTCTTCATCTGGTGTGTGGCTTTAGGTCTGCAGCACCCCTTTGTTTTTTTAGTAATAACTGCTAGTGTTTATTGCATTAGTTAGTGCGAACTAACTACCAGGTGTTGTTTTAGACACTTTGTGTGTATTAGCCCTTTCAATCCTCATAACAACCCTATAAAGTAGATTCTGTTAACTCTGGTTTATGGATGAGGAAAGTATAGAGTTGAGAAGTCATTTGCTCAAGGGCTACTAGGCTAATGGGTAAGACAAGACTGACAAGCCTGGGCAAGTTTAACCTGAGTGTCTGTACTCAACCACTATACTCTTCTGTCTTGAAAAAAAAGATAGAGGAATTGGGGTTTGGTTAGTTTCCCTGACAAGTAAGTGCTGCAGGTATACCAAGAAAGCTGAACTGAGATCTTTCTAGTTCCAGAATCTCTGGGGGTCTTTTGTCCCATTTGCTTTTCATTTGCTTTGTTTTTGCAGTGCTAGAGATGGGACCTAGGGCTTTCCACACGCTGTCCGAGCACACCCACCACCAAATCACTTAGGGTGGTTGCACCCCAAGGAATGGAGAAGCAAATGCTTTGAGAGCTACTCAAGAAAGAAGTAAACTAGATACAACTGTCTTGGGTAGTTGAAAATAAGGGAAATGGAGGGCAGCAGCCAAGTCTCTGGGTGAATCATACTGACAAGCCACCATCTCACACCATTTACTCCTTTCTCATTTATTCCTTATTTAGTAAAGACTTATTCTGAGCCTTTGTGTTACAAGTGCAGGGCCCAGAAAGGCAGACAGAGGGGAATAGCTAAGTCCACAGAATAACCATAGCTCTCACTGACCTCAGGGTCACTGCATTCAAGAGGTCAAGACTGGTAAAGGAATAAATAAAACAAATCAGAATTAGAGCATGTCTTATAAATCTTTATGTATTCATCTTTTTACCTATAAGATATTACAAGGGAGACAGCTTATCCCTCCCTAAAGGAGTGAGGGGAACATCACTTTAAAGACAATGCCATTTGAGCCAGGCACCAAGGCTGATGGGAATATCCTGGGAGAACAGCTCAGATATTCAGAATTTCCTAGGAAAGTCTGTGGTAGATGTGTGAACGCCTAGCCCAGAGAGTCATAGAGTTAGTTAGAGGGTTAGCACTAAAAGGAGACACAGGTCATCTTTGCCCACAAACAAGCAAACCTTCTGGTGACTGGTAAGGGATGCCAATGTTCAGTCTCCTCTTTGGGGTTCACACAGAGGAGTCTTGCAGCCAAGGGGGGCGTTGGCTTTACCCCAGGTTTACACAACTCAATAGCCCCTTGTGTCATACAAGAATTCCTATCTCTTCCACCCCAGTCTTCTCCTCTTGGCGACTGTGAGTTGTGAAGAACAAGGGAGGAAAAGTGGAAGGAAGTAAAGAAATGTTCTACGGTTGGTACAGCTGAAAAAACAACTACATAGATATCCATCCTCACCTCCCAGGAGCCCGCTCAAATTCCAGGTCTCCTATCCCCACATCTTAAGTTTAGAAATAAGGATTACCTCCCCACTGCACCCTTCCCTCTCCTCTCTGTGCTGCCTGCTCCTCCAATTCCACACCTTTTCAACATTTACTGCAACTACAGGTTCTGCCACAGACAGGTGAGCCCTGTACACAGTAGTCATAGGGTTGGAGTTCTAAAGTCTGCCGGCAGGGGGCAGTCCTCCCGCGAGGCTCCAACTTGCCCGGACTATCCCAACCCCCAGCCCAGTCACAACTCCTTAGAGATGCAAATTGAGAGGCAGCCTTCCTAACAGGAGAGGGCTGCTAATTCTCTGACGAGTAGAGTATGCAGATTTCCATCCTGCCTTTGCCTGGCTTTATTTGTTTTACTTTGCAATAAATTTAATACAGACTCCCTGAAGCAGAGAGGCAGATGGACTATAAACTCTGCATTTTGAGCAGCCTTAGTTACTAGGTTAGTGTGGTGTTTGATCCCTGCTTAAATTATATCTATGAAATTTGACATGGATTTGGGTCTGGGGTTTGCAGGCTCCTTGGTGCTCTGGAGCTGCTTCTAGGGATTTTACAAGGTCTGAGTTGATTACTGGGATTTTAATTTCTCACAGAGGCTAACAAGAGGCAGGGAAGCCTGGCTGGAGTGTAACAGAAGACAGAAGCAAGAGAATAAATTGGGTTTCTACCTTCCTTGCCCTGTTGTTTCCTGTGTCCCCTGAAGTCACACACATTGAGATTCAAGCGTGGAACCCAGTATCAGTCCCTGGGAGCCCATGGAATGCCCACAAAGAGCTCAGAATCTGAGGGGGGAAAAAATGCATGCATGGGGCAGACTTAATAAACATCTCTGAAGAGGCATTCAGATCAGTACCAATTAACCTTATCCATTGATAGCTAGACAAGGAGGACTCAGCCTAGGAAAAAACTCGCAGCCTCCCCCTTTCATCTGAGGGTGCTCTTCCTCACTCCCCACTTCCTCCCACAGGACACCGAAGGAAGAAAACCAGGAGCAAAGCATACAATACACTGGCTTCTTGTCCTGGCTTTACCAGTGATTTCTTTGTTCAAATATTTGGGTGATAGAAAATGTCTCTGTGCTCAGTTTCACCATGAGTGCAGTCAGCATCATGGGGTCACCATGAGCAACAGGACAACCCTGATGAAGATGCTTGGATGCCATTCAGGACCAAGGCCTC
Organism: Thryonomys swinderianus; assembly: GCA_004025085.1. Lineage (NCBI taxonomy): Eukaryota > Metazoa > Chordata > Mammalia > Rodentia > Thryonomyidae > Thryonomys > Thryonomys swinderianus. The sequence goes on from PVIC010010914.1 coordinate 33,506, forward strand.
GGATGCATTCTCCACTGCTGAAAATGCTCACAGTTAGAGCAGGAAGGGCTTGGGGCGGAGGGGGTCTTCGAGCAGATTTCCTAGGCCTGTCAGGGAGGCCCAGAGATACAGCCGGAGTTGGGGCTCACTCCAGGCAAGGCGCAGGGGCTGCCTGTTTTCCCTGGCTCCCCTGCAGGCCAACTCTCCCCTCACCTGTAGGCAAAACTTGTCTTGAGCAGATACAGAGCTGAGCCCTTGGGAAGCGTCCAGCAGCTGCAGACTCCAAGTCTTGTTTGGAAGAACTCAGAGGCCCCGGGCTGCTGAGGCTGAGGGAGGAGGCATTGCGGGCTTGAAGCCCCGGGGAGACCCGAGTGGGAACAGAGCCCTGATGGAGTGGGCTGTGGAGCCTCCTTTCTCGGAACCTCTGTGTCCTTCAGGAGCAGGGAAGGAGCTCAGGAGGGACCTCAGGGGAGTGTGTCTGAACAGCCAGCGAAGAAAAGCAAACATTAGCAGTGAGCGCGGAAAAGGGGCTAAGACAGCGGATCAGGGAGGAAGGAAGGGGCGATGATATGGTGACTCATTCCTTAAACTTTGGAGCAAATTACCTACCAGGAGAGAGGGAAGAAGCGAGAGGAGACTAAGGAAATACCCAGGCTTCAAAAGAAGGAGGGGGTGAGGTGCCGGGGAGGGGGAGGCTGAGATTAAATGGAAATGAGGGGCTTGGTCACCATGGAGAAAGGAGCAGGAAGCTTTGGCAGCAGTTGTGTGTTAGCAGGAAAGGCAGGGATCAAAGAAACTGCGGTGTGTCTCTACACCCAGCCGGGATGGAAGATGCCGAGCTGAATTCAGCCCAAAGCAGGGGGCTGGGGGGAAGGGGCACAAACAGCTGGTTGGATTCTCTCCAAAACAATAGCTCTCCCCATGCTCTAGGCTCCGTCCTCTGCTGCCCCAGTAAGGCGCAGGACTAAAACTGTTAGAGTGAAGATTTGTTAAATTAAATTTGGTAACTTTGCCCCACCCACACAACACTAATCTGTGTGTTCGGGGGAACGGAAACCCTAAATCCTTTAACAACGATGAAGGGAGATAGTATCTGCGGCCTAGGGAGGGAAAAATTGAATGCAGCAGCAAGGATAAACCCACCAGGTGCCTTGGTCTCCCTAGGCCTTTTGTGGGAGTGGGCAGCAATCAGAAAGCAGGGGCTGCCTTTGGGCGGCTACTTGGGTGAGGGTGGAAGTAGAACAGTGGTGTGGGGAGGATGCCCTAGGAAAGAGGGTGTGGACACATTAAGATTAAGGGCCACATGATTCCTCACAAGGCAGACCAGGGCTGGGACCGACCTTACCCTTGCTCTGGCCTGTCCTTGTCAGCAGTGTCCGAGCAGGGGGCAGCCTGGCTGCCCAGCTAAAGGAAAGGACACAAGAAAGGCTCCAGATGGTTGAAGGTTGGAAGGTTACAGACAAAGAGAACAAGAGGCGACGATCCAACCTCTGCTTAGAAGAGCAGAAGGGACATCTTTTTGTAAGTCTTTCTCTGTAATACTGGCTAACACATGAATTCTTTAAAAACTTACCAGCTGTTTATCCGAGACTCAAATTTGATGGATTAGGCTGTATATTACCCAGCACCTCTAACCCTGGGCTCAAGTCCTAAGCAGGCCAAGTCCTGCTGGAGCTAAAACATGCCATGGAGGCTTAAGCACACCAGCGTTAGACCAGAATGTTCCAGTGAGGGGCAGGGTTATGCAAAAACAATGCTGTTTTTAAAAGTTCTGTGCCCTTTGGGCTGTTAATTTGGCCAGAACTTTATCTCTGTTAATGACTTAAGAGGGACTGAGAATCCAGAACTGCTTTCCCAGGGGAAAAGCAGTTTTCTCTTGCTACCACTGGAATCCCAGTGGCTAGCTAGGTCCAAACTGATAAGGAAAACTTTCCTCCCCAGGGACAGCACTTGGCCTCCATCCTTCATGGTGAAAAAAAAAAAAAGACAGTAGTAGCAAAAGAAGAGTGAAATGAACACTTCTCTCCCCGGATGGGGGATACATTCCAAGACACCAGTGGTACCAAACCTTGCCCAGGATACACTGTACTGTGCTCTTTCCTAGCAGATCCAGTGCACAGCCAAACAGCCGGAGCTACTGGGTCATTTCCTGCTTTATAGCTGGTGACTACTTAGTTTTACTGTTCTTCCATATTAAAATTAACTTGTAAAATGAATTACAGATTCTGTCCATGGATTGCAGTCCGTCTCAGAAGTTAGATGGCCCCGGGAACCGTCTTCATTGCTTCCCTCTGCTATGGGCTTTCTTGCTCTGAACTTCGCAGAGCTTTGGGATGTGGCTTCCTCACTGCCTTTACCATGTTGTACTGTACATCCTACTTGGCATCACTCTTCTCGCACCTTTGAAGCCCTGCTTAAGCAAAATCAGGGTTACGAGAAGACAGGCAAAATGATAGTAGATTCGTTAACCAAGATAGCTAAAGAACTAATGAGCAGGTAGATGTGCAGAGTGGACAGGCTAAACAAAAAGAAGATTCCTGGTGTGAGCTTTCATCACACTACTTGGAATGCTGTGGGACTTAAAACTTAGGAATTATATCTTGAATTCAGCATTAAATATTTTCAAACCACAGTTGACTGTAGGTGGCTAAACCAATGGAAAACAGAAGTATGCATGAGGGTGGATTTCTGCCCTATACATTTCACACCGTTCCAAACTATTCTTTCCCCTCACCTAAAACTCTCCTACCACAACTGAAGCTCTTTAAAATTCTTTTCATAATCCAACCCTGAGATGCTACATTCCAGGAAGAAAGTAAATAAATAAATATATAAATCAATAATCATCACACATTAATTCCAGTTCAGCTATATGAACACAGAAGCCAAAGCTAAAATAAAAATCAATGATTGACGAATGAAAAAGGAGAGGTTAAAGGAGAAGTTTCTGGTTTTATCCAGAAAACTTTTATAATAGTATGAGGATCAATAGAAAAATAAAATAAAATTAAGACAATAAAGAAAAAATACTCAGCAGTGTCCTGTTAAATAATTGGATGAGATTCATCAGGGTAGCAACTGGCGCTGAGCGTTTTTTAATTTTCTCCCTGCTGGATGTTCCCCTCTCACAATCCCAACAAACGGATTAACTGTTTCTCAGAGACAAGGTCTGCACAGCGCAAAATTGAATTCTTCAGTATTTATTTTCCTCTTTACATCCCCTCCCTAAACAGGAACTCCTGATTTTTTTTTCATATAGGGTCTCATTTTATAGTTCTGGCTGGCCCTGAGCTCACTATGTAACCCAGGCAAGCCTTGAACTCAGCAATCCCCCTGCCTCTGCTTCCCTACTGCTGGGATTACAGGCGTGAGCCACCATGGCCAGCATTATGGTGTGTGATACCAGGGAGTGAACTTGAGACCTTGTGCTTGCCAGGCAGACACCAGAACCACTGAGCTAAATCCCTGGCCCCTGATTTTTTTTTTTTTTAAGACCCAAAATGTAAAAATGATTCACTTTCTCTGGGAGGCCACTTTTTTACACCACACACAGGCTTCTTCCCCCATGGCTCACACTGGTTAGTAGGAATTTTTCTCTGAAGGAATGAACTTTGAAATGGTGGAAGACAGATGATAGACACAGCCCTGACACATAGATGATGTGTTTGTGGCAAGTGAAGTCAAACAGTGTCTCAGTGCTTTAACAGCAGAGTTTTCAAGGGGTTCAAACACTGAGGAAGGGTGGGCCCACCAAGCAAAAGCAAAGCAAAGCGCACAATGTTGAAAGCACCTCAACTGCAGAGTCAGGGCCTTGTTCTCGTCCACAGCAGTGACTTAGTTTCGGCCAAATAACATTATGGTCCAGGCTGGACTAATATTGTTAGTTGTAAATTGTTAACAATTTTTTTAAAAATTTTAGAATTGGGGCCGGAGGGTTAGCTCAGTGGTTCCGGCCCCTGCCTCGCAAGCGTAAGGACCTGAGTTCGATCCCCGGTTACCACATATAATGCTGGGCGTGGTGGCTCACGCCTGTAACCCCAGCACTCGGGAGGCAGAAACGGGAGGATTGCTGAGTTCGCGGCGGCTTGCCTGGGCACCATAGTGAGCTCAGGGCCAGCCTGAACTACAGAGCAAGACCCTGTCTCCAAAAAAAGCAAAAAAAAAAAAAATTTTTAGAATTTTGTCAGGCATTCAAGGAATTCTCAGCTATAAAACTAATAAAGCTTATAAAAATTATAAAGCTATAAATACTGGGCAGTTATACCTAACTTTCTGCTTGCCTTTTTTAGGTTACAATGTGAGGTAAGTAATTTCAGTCAGTGCTAGATGTCTAAGAGAATATTCTTTCCCTTTTAGAAAGGATCTGGAAGCTAAGCATAGTGGCACATGCCATGATCTTAGCACTCAGGAGGCTGAGGCAGGAGGATCTTGAATGTCAAGTTAGCCTGGGTTGTGTAGGGATCTGGACATTAGTCAACTGTGAGAAACAATGGTGGAGTGGAATGACTTTGGCTTACAGAGGCTTACATCAGGCTCCAGGGCCTGATCCTAACATAAGCCCAACCTGAGTGAGTCTCAGCTCTGAGATAGGAGGTACGTGTGTACCTTTCTCTTTATCAAAGGTGCTGGGGCTCAAATGTGGTAATGAGTCAAATGACATAACTATTTTTAAACAGTGTGCAAACCATTAAGAAGTGTTTTCTCCATGCTATCACAATAAAGGCAGAGGAGTTCATTTTGATTGTTTGAACTGTCAGTTTGAATTCGGATTAAAGACTTGTCCCCTGCATCCTGGTGAAGCTAAGAAGACTGCAGAGACAGAGGAAGCAGTATTCAGCCCTTTGGCACCTGGCTTAGTCAGAAATGCAGTCAGGCTCAGCACTGTGCTGTACAAGAGTGTAAAAAGGGCCTGTATCTCCTTGCCCAGCTTTGCATGCTTCATCCTCTGGCCTGCCGGGACCCCCACCCCATGCTGGTCAGGAAATGAAACAGAACCGTATTACCCAGAAGGGTCTGGGGAAACCACTGTCAGCTTCTCTTTCTGTGGTGAGGGCCCATCTTTCCAATGAGCAGATCAAACATCCTAAATAGAGCTTGGATGAGTCCAGTTCAACCACACATTCCAGGGGCTGAGTTCTTCAAAGAAGAGGAAACAGAAGTACAGAGGACTGGGGTGTACGTTAGCAACAGACAATGAAGCATTTTTTGAAAACAGAGCGCAAATACAAATTAGTGACATTTAGCAGACAGCTTTGACACTTGGTATTCGCAGCACATGGCAGCAGACTCAGGACACTTACCTGACATGGAAAGGAAGCACTCAAATACTGCATTCTTTTTGTATTGTACACCCAGCACATGAAATACCCACTTCTTATACCAATAGGGAATAAAATACAATTTCCTTTTATAAGCAAAAGCAATGTAAAATACAGCAAGGAGTAATGGCGTGTGCCTATAGTCCCAGCTACTTGGGAGGCTGAAGCAGAAGGATCACAAGTTCAAGGCCAGCCTGGACAATTATCAAACTCTGTCTTAAAATGAAAAGAAAGAGAGAGAGAAAAGAAAAGGAGCTAGTGCCCTTCCTTCGTCTATCTTGTACAAGATCTTTGTTCAAGAGACAGAGACAGTAGATGGGGCAGGAGTCATAAATTAAGATACCATTTATGATAGTAACAAAATTGTAAAGCATTTGTAAATTAACTATAACATACTAGACTAGACTCTTTATGGGGAAAGACTTTAAACACTATTATAGAACATAAGAGACTTGCTGGGTCAGTGGAAGGGTCTGTCACAGCCATGGAGGGAGCACAGGAGTGACTTAAATCCCATGTCCATTGCCTCCAAATTATCCTGCAAATTTAATTCCGTCTAGTCAAAATCTCAGGAGATTTGTCTGTGAAGGAGAGGAGACAAAATCTTGACAAACATTTGAAAATTCGTATGGAAGAAAAAGATCCACTCATGTTAAGGCAGTTTAAACACAGAAGAATAAGAACTGGAAATGCACTATTCCAGCCACTGAGAAATGTCACAGAGGCCAATTCATTAAACCCTGTCATACTGGTATTGAGCTGATAAACAGACCAGTGGAACCAGAGAATCCAGAAGTAGACAAACAGGTGCATGAAAATCTGGCATAGGATAAATCTGGCACCCTAAATCCAAGGGTAACATAAGATTAATATCTCATAGAGGATGAAATAATTTGGGATCCTTATCTCATTATTGAATAGGAAAACAAACACGTAGATGCAATACCTAACTATGAAATATAAAATTGGGAACTAATAGAAGAAAATGTATGATAATATTTTGTAACCTTGGAGCATGGAAAGTTTTTTGAAGGTCAGATCCAAAAGCAAAATCATAAGGAATGCAAATGGATTGTACATCTAAAGTAAGGATTTTTGTGCAGTAAAGTGCACTATTGTCAGAGTTAACAGATGTGTAATGCATAAAAGATGACATTTCAACCAACAGTTGTTCAGAGAAGCCCAACATATTAGTAAGAAAAAGGAAACAACAGAAAAATGAGCAAAGTACATATATGAATTGGTAGTACCTAGAGAGGGAGATGGAAAGTATTTGAAGTGATATGTGACTTTAAGAGAAACATAAAACAGAAATAATATTCTACTTTATATCTAACAAATTAACAAAAATTGACATTCTTCTGCAGTGGAAAATGGTTTACAGCCCCAAGGCCTAAACCAGCCTATCTCCTCCCCCTCACCCTTGGTTCATCTCCAAAGCCCGCAGATCTCTTCCAGGTCACCCAGGGTTCTGTGTTGGTGTCACACACCCAGAAAACATAGCAGAGGAGACTAAGGAGAGGAGCACTGGCCCAGCAGTTGCTTTCTGTGCCCAGGGAGAGGCGGAAGAATTCTCTTTGCCCATTAAAGAGAACTAGCACTGTGTCTGAAAGAGGATATGCAAATGGTAATGTAAGAGCACTTGTTCATCCTCTGGTAAACATGGACTGGGCTCTTGCTATGTAGTACAGAAGGCAGGGATGTGCAAAACTACCAAGACACCAAGCCAATGGTCTGCCAACAGGTAAGGATTGTGCACAAATAGTAGTAACATAAAGGGCAACATGATCAGGGCACTTCCCAAATGCTTTAGGTGTTCAGAGTAAAAACGCTTGCAGCAGAGAAAAGAATTGAAAAAGGTTCCCAGGGCCATCTAACTTATGAAATGAATTGCAACTGATGGATAGAATTTGTGGTTCATTTTAAAAATTAATTTTAATGTATTTGAGGAATTTATTGAATAGCATAAAAGATCATTAATAGTAGTGTTATTTTAATAAAAACTGTAGCTGGGCACGGTGGGTGGCACACACGTGTATTCCCAGCACTCTCAGAGACTGGGGCAGAAGGATCACAGGGTCAAGCTCAGCCCAGACAACTTAGTGATCAGCAAGACCCTGTTCCTCATAAGCACCAATGGAATGGACGAGCTTGAGAGGAGACGAGGGCCTCTGCTCCCGAGGTGCCCAAGCAGAGGGCCCATGGTGAGCTACCATGAACAGAGGACTTTGCACCAAGCCGCACCCACAAACTCTTCTGAAGTTAAGATTCTACAGTAGGGCTGGAGGGTTGGCTCAGTGGTTCCGGCGCCTGCCTCGCAAGCGCAAGGTCCTGAGTTCAATCCCCGGTAACCACATATAATGCTGGGCATGGAAACACGTCCACCAACAATCAACACCGCATACCACAATGCCGGACATGGTGGCTCACGCCTGTAATCCCAGCACTCGGGAGGCAGAGACTGGAGGATTGCTGAGTTCGCGGCGGCTTGCCTGGGCACCATAGTGAACTCAGGGCCAGCCTGAACTACAAAGTGAGACCCTGTCTCAAAAAGCAAAAAAAAAAAGATTCTACAGTAGAATGGGGAAGTGAGAGGAATTTTAACTGAGGACTCATGTAATTGGAGCTGTGCCTCAGAAAGCTCAAACGGGCAGAAATGTACAGTTTAGGTCAAACTAGGACCAGCTTTAAGGGAGATGAGCGGGAGCTGGTGGAGAGGACTGAGTCAGGCACAGCAGACTGCACATGCTTCCTTTTTGTCCAACTAAAATTACATTAAACCTCAAAGACAAAGGCCGAGGGAGAGAAGAAACAGTACATGGACATGTGTACAAGATCTGACTTGGAATTGCTCCAGGTGCCTCCTAGGGCCAGTGGCCTGGGTGACCCTGGAAACAGGCAGCCAAGGAGTACCCACTGCATCCCCACTAATGACAGGGCCCCACAGAGAGCCGCGGCTAGGGGTTCCACATACAGGAGCACGATCTCAGCTGACAGAGGAGGCCATGCATCTTTCTGAAACTGTGAGATGAAAGGAAAATTTCTACACTGAGGGGTGAGATCTCATTGTCCCCTTTTCTGACTTAGCCTCCAAAATGTCAATGGTTAGGTTATGCTCATCTGCACAAAAGGCGGGCAAATTCCTTTACTGGAAAACTTACCAGCTCAAGAGAACAGATTGATCTACACAGACATCCATGGTCCCCCAACTGAATGCCCATTTCTTGTCCAACCACCCTACCTTACCATGCTAGTGATTCAGACCAAGCCCTATGATGCATATTCACACACACAAACACATGCACGCACATGCACACACCCAGACACTGTCTGCTCTTTGCCAGTTTTGTTTTTTTTGTTGTTGGTTTTTTTTTGTTTTGTTTTTTTGAGACAGGGTCTTGCTTTGCCATTCAGACTGGTTCTCAGCTCACTATGTAGCCCAGGCAAGCCTCAAACTCACAGCAATCCTCCTGTCTCTGTCTCTTGGTGCTGGGATTACAGGTATGAGCCACCATGCCCAGTACTGTGGTGTGTGGTTACCAGAGATCAAACTCAGGAGCTTGCACTTGCAAGGCAGATGCCAGAATCACTGAACTAACTGGAATCACCGGCCCTCTTCATCAGTTTTAAAACTAATAGACAGCCGGACGTGGTGGCTCACGCCTGTAATCCCAGCACTCGGGAGGCAGAGACAGGAGGATTGCTGAGTTCAAGGCTTGCCTGGGCTACATAGTGAACTCAGGGCAGCCTGAACTACAAGGCGAGACCC
>PVIC010010915.1:0-42500 GCA_004025085.1 Thryonomys swinderianus
AATAATAATCATTTTGAACCCTGTTACTTGTAGAGACTTAAAGAATTATATTTAGAATATATCACAGGGTCATGTTGTTTCCTTCAACTATACTAAAAATAATTTATCAAGTTAATACAGTAATATGGAAGTGCATATATATTATATGTATAACACAGATACAGCTAATGATATACTACGAAGTTAACGTAGCATAATTAGCAAGATAATAACTAGGTTCAAATAGCGCGACTGAAAGTTACTTCAAGCTATTTCTCAAACACTGTCATACTGTTAAATTTATTTGGAACAAAAATAAAGATTTTTCTCTTAAATTTAAAGTGTTAATACTTAGCTGCTGAATATATATTTTAAAGATGCTCCATGAACTATATTCATTAATTCAAAATTATGAAAAAGGGCCCTGCATTCAGACAGAATCACCTCAACTCCTTACATGCTAACAACACTACTGATTCTGACAAAAAGATTGCAAATTAATGAAAGTAAAGGAAGGGTTCTTTATGACAGGACTGGTTAAAGCGGGAAGCCTACAGCCAAGAAAGGCTTTATTAAATGCCACATTTTGATTATTTTATAGAAGCTTGTTGGTTCCCTGCCTCCATGAGAATTTCCTATTTTTGAGTGTTGGCAGTCTCTTTCTAATTCAGTCTAACATTTTTTTTTTTTAAGCCAGGATTGGACTGTGACATTTCTAAATGAAAGTTAACAAAGCTAAGCCAGCCTAGGGGCAGTGGGAAAATTCCTGGTGGCCTTTTGGGGAGGAAAAGAGGCTGCAGAGGAGGAGGAGTTATTGTTAGCATTATTCTGGAGGACAAATAGATTGGTTTATTTAAAAATCTGTTGCTATTAATTTCATCACTTTTGCCCACAGTGAGAGGAAGGCTGATAACACTAATGGTTTTTAAATTTTCTTGATTTAAATATCCCAGGTGTTTCACTCTGTCATCAATAGATTCTGTGAATCTTTTATCCTGATAATCTTGATAATACTCTTCTCTCTTGAAAATCTGTAATAAGCCTATGAGCTGTAAGAAGTCTTAACATTTTCATAGAAGTGGAAGGAGGCCATCTATGAACTGCCTTTATTTTTTGCATTGGTTTCTCTGCATTCCCTAAATTGAGATAGTTTTATTTTAACCACTTTCATTCTGGTCCTTATTAGAAAATGATTCTTTGGTGTATATATTGAGTGAAAGGACTCAGACATATGGACAGGTTTGCTTTGTACTGATGATTGGATAATTGGATATATTAGTGTAAAACTAAACCTCATTCATTCCTATGCCTTCAGTGTCCCCAAGAAGACACATTATTAAAGGTGGAATTTATTTTTAGAAATTGCGGTATCATCTACGTAACCTGAAAACCTCCATGTTAAGGTGATCTTCCTGTTGGTCTCTCACAATACTTCACTGCTGTCGAGGTCTTATGTAAAGCAAGGTGATGCAGCGGTTTGTGATAAGAGGAGCCGAGTTGAGTGTCACAGGTGTGTTAACAGCATGAGGCTCCGCAGGAGGGAGGGTTTCTTGACATGAAAACCGCAACACTAACACTTGGTCCGACTGGCTGCGTAGACGCTAAGTGACTTCATGAGTAGATGAATTTGTTGGGCAGAAAGATGAGTTGTGTCCTCTGCTTGGGTGAAGCAGACAGCCTGAGATTTTACCATGTTATACAGAATGGCATGCACTTTAAAACTTAGGAATTATTTATTTCTGGAATTTTCCATTGGGTATTTTTGGACCATGGTTGACTGAGAATAACAAACTACAGAAGGCAAAATGACAAGGGGGTGGCACTGTTCATACAGTCCCACGATATTCAATATATTTTTCTTGAGTAATCATTACCACCATCTATTTCCAGAATGTTCTCAACTTCTCAAACTGAAACACTATACCCATTAAATAACAAGACTCAGTGCCCCCTTCTAGCTTTTGTTCACAACCTTTCTACTTTTTGTCTCTGAATTTAGTGTCCCATCTAATTGGATAACAATATATTTTCAACTAATTACATGTCAATGAATTAACAAACTAATACCTTCAGAGTTCATCTACATTGTAACATATCAGAATTTTCTTCTTTTTAAAGGCTGAGTAATATTCTATTGGATGTGAATACCATATCTTGTTTATATATTAATAGATACTTGTGTTATTTCCCTTTTAGTCTGTTGTGAAGTATTAATATGAACATTGTAGTAGGAATGGGAAGATTTTTATATTGCTTAAAAATGACAGTAATATGTCTTTTATGGAAAACCTCTATAAGGGATACTTGAAAAATATAGTTAATATTTAATACATTTATTATCATAAAAGCCATTAACTGCCCTCCCTTCCTCAAGCATCCCCACTTACTTCAAACACAATTATCCCACTGTTCTTGCCCTTTCTGAAGTAATTCTGAAAGTCCTTTTAAAAGGTGTGGTCATAAATATGGTAAATTATATAGTGTAATCCAACAAAAAAGGATGTTTATAAAAACATGATTTGCTTTCATCTAGCTCATTTATTTGATCTGGCGCTGTGACTTCTGGCTCTTCTGAAAGTCAAAACGACTGTGAAAGGTAAACAGTTCAGGACATCGAGGTAGCCAAGACTGAGCAACTAACAACACTCATGAAAGAACACTTCCAGAACTGCTTCAGAAAGTGGTGGGAATGATGGGATAAGTGCATTCGAAGCTAAGGAGAGCATTTTGGGGACAATGAATGACAGTGTATCTTCAACTATAATAACTGTTTTCCACTTCTACACACCGTAACTTTCCATCATTCCAAAAGAGCTATAGCAAATGTGGTGGCTTACCTGCATTTGTAAAAGGACTAGGAGAATTTTCCCAATCTGATTCTTTCAATTGCCTCCTCTTGGAATAATGAATGTTTACAGAAGGAAAAGAAAAGATGCACATGAGGAGGTTTTAGTATATTAATTAGTGCCTTTAGGGTTTCGTGTTGAATCTGAGATTCTGCTATAGCTAGTTATTACATATAGGATTAAGATTATTAAAAACTGAAAGTAGTATTTTAGTGCTGTCTACTAGAGAAGCAGAGAAACTTCTCTTAAGACATAGCAAAAATAGTGGAAAGTTACACATTGGATTCTAGAGCATTCAAGGCTATGTTTTCATTAGATTTTCAGTTTTTCCCAACAAGGAGGGGATAGTGTTTTCATCTATGAAATGAGTACTGTACAAGCAGTATCCTGAATTCCTCTGACTCTTGCAAGGATTGTGTGATCGTGAGTGGTCAGTTTTTTACAAATTACAAATACAGTTCTGAATGTTGCCTTCAGCCCTCAACTGAGTTATTTATATTTGTAATCTAATCATTCCACATGAGACAGTGGTGTGCACCAGCAGTTAAATTGGAGAGAAGGAAGCACAAGTGAATGTGCCGGTCTTCCTGTGAACCTTAGCTGCTCCGCCCTCACCGCCCGCACGGTTCTGTATCAGTCTCACCAAGTTCCCTTGCACCTTGAAACCCGCATCTGTTTACACTTTCACACCCATCCTCTCTCTGTCCCCAAAATGTATGAGTCCAGGAACCAGGAAAACAAGTGACATGTTACCTTCTAGAGCCCCATTTCCGGGGGGGGGGCGGTTCTAGTGCATATGAATGAGCTCTATATTTAGAAACAAGGAGCCGAAGAGATGGTGGAGAATGAAAATCCTGGACTCCTGTGCTGGCTAGAGAAGCGACATCGGAAGTGCTGTAGAGAGCTGACTGTGGCAGCTGAGGTTTTTGTTTGAGAAGTCTGGTTGACTCCTTCGCATAAATTAATGTTTTAATCTGCACTTCAGTTTCTCTTATTTGTTTTTTCTCTAATACCAATTTCCCTCTAAAATGCTAAGTACTTTTTATACACGATGTGGAGTAGAGGTGTGTATTATCATTCCTGCTCCAATCTTAGAGACACGATGTAAACTTACCCGGTATCTTATTGTTTAGCTAATGCATAGCCTTGGTTTTGGTCCAGTCTGGCTCTGGTAACTTCCTATTCTGTGACATCAGAGAGCAAAAATGTCACCAGAGCTTTCAGGAGATAATGTTCATCCAACTAGTGATCATTAGCAACCCTTCCTCTTGTTTCTACATTCGGTGTCCCAGTTTATGGCCCCTTCGCCTTGTGCTTAATGGGACTCTTGCAACAGGTATTCAGCTGCACCCCACCATTTTTTAAACACTCTTTTTTTTTTTTTTTTTGGTACGCAGAATTCTTTCATTTGTCCTTCCATCTTTTTAAACTACTCCTGTTTCCTCATGTCAGTTTCTCTAGCTAATTTTGTTTGCTCTCCCCATGCCCCATTATGGGCGGACCAGTCTCTTGAATTTGCTCATTATTGACTTTACCTCTGTCATTCCTATATGTTGATCTCTGATCACCATGGTTGAAAGTTCACTCTCTTACTGGTTCATAATGGATTTTCTGATGATGCCAGCTGAAGTTAGTTCTCTCCGCTCCTCTCTACCACACTGCCTCCATTATTCGCTTTTGACACCTAACTTTTTCCACTTTGGATTATGAATCTTTTTCAAAACGAAAGTGAATTCTTTGAGAGGGGCCTATGTAACATTAGCTCACTTCTGCATTTATCTCATGTAACTATGGTCAGCACATGGCTTTAGGAAATTCAGTAACATCATAATTTACTTGTAGACAGTGGGTGCAAATGTAGAGACTAATGTAGATACAAATTATCGTATTAAATTGAACAACAGTAGTTGGGAGTTTGGTGTCTATCTCTGATGTCTGGGTGTCACTGAGAAGTTATAACAGAGGGTTAGGAAATGTAGATAGTCCTGCTCTAGGTGACTTGTTAGGAAGGGGCACAGGTTGAGCTGCATGCCTGATAGGACTTCCACAGCTATTGAATGCTGGGTTTCTGAATCCTAGATGTTTTCTGGGTCTCATGTTTAGGAAATAAAAAATGAAATCTTATCAAGCTTAAATCGTGAAGATTCTGATCTGATGAGAATCTCACACAACTATTTTGTTTGAGTATTTATGTATGTTCTCTAGTGGGCATTAAACCTAGGGCCTTGGGCACATTAGACAAGTACTAGACCTCAGAGATTATATCCAATTCTTTATATTTGTGTTCTTATTTTGAGACAATGGTTTCACTAAATTGTCCATGCTGGTCTTGAACTTGGAATCCTCCTGTCTCAGCCAATGGAGTAGCTAGGATTACAGGTGTCTACCACTCTGTGCCTGACTAGTTTTATATAAGAACTTTGGAAGATATTTTAGAAGCCTGAATTTTTGGAAGAAATTTATGATTTTTATTGTAAACATACTAAAAAATTTTACATAGAACATTTATAGATTCTTCTTATGAAATAGAAATTTAATTTCCCTTTACTTCTATGGTAATATTTAAAAATTAATTTTTTTCTGATGCTGGATCTGTATCCAAATTGTAATAGAATAGCCCTATAGAAGCCCAGGCTTAGGTTGACATAATTTTAAACCCAAGCTATAGGAATTTATGATAAATTCTCATTTCATGTTCACAGGAAATGCAAATTAGGGTACTAGGAAAGTATATTTAAAGCTCAATAAAGAAAAAAATACAAAGTCTCATGACAAGAAATATTTGATGAAAGACAATTAAAAAGATATACAGAAGTAATATGTTACTCCCTTAGTAATGTCAATAGTAATGTCACATTTTTCTCCCTCTTCAATGCCATCATATGAATTTTTATTGTTGCTATAAAAATGGGTAACCAAATTCATTGATTTCATTCTCTTATACTTGGGTGGGTATGTAGCACACACTGATTTTAATTAAATTTTTCTTGCCCATTTAAGGTCTTCATTACCCACTTGAATTATCTTAAAATGTAGCAGTTGAACACATCTTCAGAGAAAATGAAAGTGTAGAGAGATGTTTTCCTCATGTTGAGTGGCTCAAATTTCTGTACTTCTGGTCTATGAGTTCCCTGCCTTATGTTTACTGTCCAATGTGTTTAGTGATTGTCTTTGATGTTTGGAAGGAGAATTGGTAGGGTTGCTGGGTGAGCACTTACCTGTGCTTGCTAGGGTCATAATCTTATTTATTCACAGTGGTAGCCAGTGGGAACTAAGGGGAGGCCCAAGGGTCAAACTATATCTTTCAGAAGCAGAGTGGCTCTTAGGTTTGTGACCACCGTTGTCTTTGCAGTCCTAGAGGTTTCTCTTTGCTGCACAGCTAGATTCACAACTGTTAGCAATGGAAGAGTTTGCTGGAGTTGTTTCCTGCAGGAAATAAAAACATTTAACATCAGTGTTCTCGACGTGATAATTCTGTGATAAAGGAGATTTAGAAGTATGACAAATTAAATTGTCTCCTTTTTTTTTTTTTTTTTTTTTTGAGACAGGGTCTCGCTTTGTGGTTCAGGCTGGCTCTGAGCTCACTATGTAGCCCAGGCAAGCCTCGAACTCAGCAATCCTCCTGTCTCTGCCTCCCGAGTGCTGGGATTACAGGCGTGAGCTACCATGCCCGGCACTCCTTTTTATTTAGACAAAAATGTCACTTTTACTTCAGGACTTTTTCAAAATTGAGTTTAACAAAAATATGAGGTTTACCAATTACACATTTTTAAATTTAGATTTTACAGGAGCAGTTAGAAATTGAATCAGGGACATATTACTGTATATATTGAGATAGAGAATTAGCAACATTTACAGAAATTTAGTCCAGATTTTAAATATCTAACTATAGATACATAGATAAATATTCATACTGAAGTATCTGTCTGGAGAAATTACATGGTAGGCACTCAATTTCTAAAGAATTTTCAGCTCCAAAACTTAATATAGTTAAAGTTCAATCTTAATGTTCTACTTGAACTTCCTAGTGAATTCTTTCCCTTCAAAGGCTCTTCCTGGAGTATCTCTTTTCTTGGCAGGTAAATTGGCCTATCTACAGTGACATTATTTAGCCAAGCTTCTGAAAAAGAATACCTTAAAAACAGAACAATGTTGGGTGGCTTTTGAGGGTCTCATCTTGGGCCTTTGTGAGAAATAAAACTGAGACATCATATGCCATATTGATGACATTTTCTTAAACTTTATTAATGTCTTACTCATCTTCTTTTGTTTTTCTTAATTTTCTTAGTTATATGTGCACCTTTATTTTAGAAGGAAATATAATTTTTTTCTCCTGTTTTCATTGAGTAAAATTTCCACATAAATGATTTACTTACAACTTGGAGCTTTGTGCCACTTAAAACTAATGGGGTTGTGGGCTCCATAAAAATTACACTTGCACAGAAAACCATATAATTGCAATTTTTTTAAAGGAAACAACACTGGTAATTTCTAAGTTAAAAATACAATACTGTGAATTATCTCAGGCCAGGAATCATATTTCTAATTTTTTTAGTTATTTGGGAACTGAACAAAGTGCTATATATGTCAGGAGCACTCATTAAGTATTCGATTGATTTATTGGTTACAACAAAAACATATTGAATAAAAATAGGAATTCTTGGTTTTCCTTTTCTGATCTAGATTTTCACAAGGACTTAGCTCTTTGACCTGTCCACTTAGGCCACCTTACTGTATATACCCACATTATTTTCCTCAGCAGACATGATTCTCATTTCTGGAACTGTTGACTCCTTGCCAGGCACCGTTACTGTTGCAAATGTGCAGCTTAGAATGACTTTTCTAAGGAAGTTGTGCATGGACCCTTTCTTTAAAGTATGGATCTCTGTACTGGCTGATCCTGATCCATAAATGGTTCCCTACTCCTTACTGATTCACATAAAGAGTAATGTGCTGGCTTCCTCTGTTTTTCCACTTACAAACTATTTGACACAGAGAGAGAATGAGTATAAGATCAGCTTGCAAAGCTTTGAGTTCATTGTGAAGGAGGGAGAAGTATCAGAGGAAATAGAAATGGATAAAGAGAAAATATGATCTATGCTGCTTTAATATGGACTTGTTAATCTTCCCCTCAAGAAATTTCTGTCCATCTTTGATCTGTGTTTCATGGATTGTTAGGGGAAGCTGTATCCCCATGGATTTTCAAGCTCTCTCTTGGCTTCTTCTTGTTCAACTTCTTTCTGCTACTTGCTTGTCCCATTTCCTGGAAGCCTCCATGTTCCTTGCCGTCTTCACCCCTGCCAGTCTGTGACGTGGCCCAGTTGTTCTCCCATACTTTCAAAGTCCTGCTCCTCCTTCGGGATTTCTTCTCCATCTGTTTCTTTTACAGACCCCCACATCCATACATTTCAGTTACCTGAACTCAGTGTTCTTAGCTCCTTACACCTTAGCATTTCCTCGTAGCGTTGTTTGGTCTTTTTTTTTTTTTTTTTCCCTGACCAAATCACAGACATTCCATCTTTTTCTCACGGGCTTATTGAGATACAACTAACAAAATTATAAATATTTGTGGTGAATATTTATTGTGGAAGGATTACCACAACAAAATGAACACATTCATCACCAAGTGAAGGATAGTTGTGTATGAGGATGCTTGTGACCTATTATCATAGAAAATTTCAAGTAAACAGTAAATTGTCCTGTTAATTATGGTTATCATGCTTACTTCCACCCCCTGGATCTTAGTGCTTGTACGATTGGTTATTTGGACCATTTGACCATCTCTTCATTTCCTCTGCCCTCTATCTTTGGCTGCCACCATTTTACTTTCTGCTTTGGAGAGTTTGACCTTAATTTACACCTCCATGTATCAGTGAGACCATCTGATCTTTGTCCTTTGGGGTTTGGCTTCTTTCACTTAGTGTAATGTCCTGCAGGCTTATCTCTATGTTGTTGGAAATGGTAAGATTTCTTATCTTTTTATGGCTGGATAATATTTTGGTGTTTTTGTGTAAATACAAATGTATGCATATCGCATTTTCTTTACTCAGTCACGTTTCAATGGATGTTTAGGTTATTCTCATATCTTGGCTATTATGGAATAGTATTGCAATAAACACTGGAGTGCAGATAACCCTCTGATATAATTTTATTTCACTGGGCTAATTGCTGGATCATGTGATAGTTACATTTATTTGTTTAGTGTTACTAGGGCTTCTAGAATGCTGAGCTGTGTCCCTAAGCCTGGTAGTTCTGTTTCTATTGTTGTTTCATTTATTATATTTGTGCTGATGAAGATTGTACCCAGGACCTCACTCCGATTAGGTAATGCTCTTTGAGTTACACCCCAGGTCAGTTGGTGTTGATTTTAATTTGTTGAGTACACTCCATACTGCTTCTGATAATGGCTATATAATTTACATTTTCACTAATAGTCTACAAAGATTCCCTTTCTATGTAGCTTCTTTTGTCTTTTCGATAATAGTTATCCTGCAAGGTATGAAGTAGGCTTTTCTTTCTTATTTATTTACAGTACTGGGAAATGAACCCTGAGCTCTATCCTCAAGCCTTTTTTATTTCATTTTTTTAATAATTTTGAGACAGTCATGCTCTTTTGGCTGGGCAGTACTCAAATTTGTGACTCTCTTGCCTCAGCTTCCCAGAGTGCTGGGGTTACAGATATAATGTAGTTTTGATTTGCACTTCCCTAATGATTACTGAAGTTGACCTTTTCATGGGTCTGTGTGCCATTTGTATGTCTTCTTGTGAAAAATGTCCATGCAGGCCATTTGTGCCTTTTGAAATCTAGTTATGTATGCTTGTGCTGTCCAATCTCATAATTTGCTTATGTACTTTGGATATAAATTCCTTATGAGAGTTATACATGGATTACAGATATTTTCTCCCATGCTGAAGATTACCATTGCATTTTATTTCAAAGGGAGGATAATTTCCTTAGCTGTGTAGAAAGTTTTACTTTAATGCAATTCTACTTAGATTCTTTTCCTTTGCTTAGACTTTTGCTGTCATATCCAGGAAATCCTTACCAATGTCAAAGAGAGCCTTTGCTCTGTTTTATGGTTTTTAGGTCTTACATTTAAGTGTTTGGCCTATTTTTAATTATTTTTTGTGAATCATATAAGGGTCTAGTTTTACTCTGAGGTATATAGATACTCAGTTTTTATGATGCCATGAACTCAAGGGAATATCCTTTCCCAGTTGTATGTTCTGTCACTTTGGTAAAGATTAATTGAGTGTGTGTAGAGTGATTCCTGGGCTCTCTGTTCTAGTCTCTTTCTTTGCCATCATTGGAGGAAGGAGTCACTGTCCTGTGAGAGACAGTTGGGGATAATTTAAATGATGATTGTGAAGTATGTGAAAGTTTACTTTAGCATTCCTGCTAAGTATGCTTTTTTCTTCATCTACTTGATATGGGTAACATTTCTTACCCCTAACGTTACTACTTAGTATCAAGGATTACTTGCTTACACAGTCTTCCAAAGTGCTAGGCACCCAGCAGGTGCTAACTGTTATTTTCTTTTCCTCCTAAGTGCATGATTGGGTTCAGGATAGATGTTCATTAAAAAGCTATTTAAGAATCTTGAACCTTTAAGTAGCCAAACTCCAACTGAGTGGCTCAACTTTTAGAAAAAGAAAATAGGCAGGAGATAGTTTGATATTTCTTTGTAGGTATTCATATGTGTTATAACTCTAGTCTCGCCAAAGGAACTCTCTTTTCAAGAACTGTACCTGGATACCAAGGGTTCTTAGAGAGAGGCTGGCAGTGTTAGTGGTTCTATTTGATTAGTTGGATGGATGAGGGAAAGGAACTCTCTTTTCAAGAACTGTACCTGGATACCAAGGGTTCTTAGAGAGAGGCTGGCAGTGTTAGTGGTTCTATTTGATTAGTTGGATGGATGAGGGAAGACATGGTGTTGGTCTACAGTTCATTCCAGTACAAAGATTCCTAATTACCAGTTATACAAAATTATTGATTAAAAATACCCATTTTTCCTAGCACATGCAAGGCCTTAGATTTGATCCCTAGTACCTGTTTCTGTAATATGTGCATCTTAGAAAAAGCCCAAAAGCCCATCAGTGGATAAATAAGATGTAGTTTTTGTGATAAAATGGAGTACACATAGCCATAAAGAAAAAATAAATTTGAAACATTTATAGCTAAATGGATGCACCTTGAGACCATATTCATAATAAATAGGACGCACACATATGTAAATACCATATTATTTCTCTAGTGTGAGAAACTGAAAGTATAAGTGGGGTCCAAAATGTATCATAGGTATTGTGAAATAGGAAAAAATCTTCAAAGGGGAGAAGAACTGGGGAAAGGGGGCAGAGGAAAGCAAGGAAGGGAAAGAAAAAATTGAAGCTGAAAAGGAAAAAATGGAAATAAAGCTTATGTATATAGGAGGGGTGGAGGGACTAAAGGAGTGTAGAGTAAAGGAAAAAATAAGAACCCAGATAAATCATGTAGAGGTACAATTTTTCAATGATGAATATGATCATATATACCTAAAATGTACCAATAAACTCAAATTTTTTTGAAAGCCTTTGATTATGGACCATCTAAGTTTAGTTTCAAGATAATTTCTGTAAATTTATATGGTTTATAACTTCCAGTTGACTTGTATGTGTCTTCCACAGTGTGTACTTGTATTCTTTTTTTTTTTTTTTCAGTACCAGGGATTGAACTTGGGCCCTTGTGCATCCAAGGTTGGTGCAGTACCACTTGAGCTAAATCCCCAGCCTGTATTTGTATTCTTACTGACTGCATAAAGAAAAGTAATTAGAACATGAAAAAACTACTTTTTTTGGTATTTCATTATGTATCAGACTTCTAAGGTACAAAACTGTAGTAAGCTGTATTTCTTTCAAGTAAAGTTGTATTAGAAAAGACATATATAAAAATATTTTTCACACCTGTAATCCCAGCACTCGGGAGGCAGAGGTAGGAGGATTGCTGAGTTGGAGGCTTGCCTGGGCTACATAGTGAGCTCAGGGCCAGCCTGAACTACAAAGCAAGACCCTGTCTCAAAAAAAAATTTTTTTTAGAAATCTGAGAGTATTGACAAAGTTAAAAATATAAACATATGTTATTGGTTTCCTTTCTTAAAATAGTGATATTGTACTGATAAATCTTAAATGAAAATGTATAGTTCCAAAAATTGATTATTTTTACCTGGTACTAGGGATCAAATCCAGGATCTGGCACATACTAGAAAAAATGGATATTCTTATTAATGTCATATAACTCTGGCATATGCACTGTTGTTTGAATCTATAAATGTTAGAAAACATTTCGTTATTAAGGGCAACACTTTCCTTCATGGAAAAATTGGCTTTGGCCAACTCTAATGTGAAAATAATGTTCATTGAAGTTTCTTTTCATGAGGGCCATTGTTCATCTTTACTTTGAAGATAAAATGGATTCATAAATAAATATCTTAATATATATTCTTAGTTTTTTTCCCCATTCAGAATTTTCTTTTCAAAATTTTATATTTGTATACTATAAACTCTAACAAGAAGTTTTCCTGGATTGTTACATAATTTATTAACATTCTCTATTATAGCTTTCATTTCACTTGACACATTTCTCAAGTCTTCTAACAGATTTTCTAAGTGCCATGAAAATTTTAAAATCTATGACATTAATTATGTGTGCATATATTATTTCTGCTATGTAGCTTCTCAAAGTACAGTAATAAATCCATTGATGAGGAACTCTGGAAAGCTTGAAACAGTGGCTTATATACTTTCTTTCCTTCCTCTTTCCCTCTCTCTTTCTCTTCCAGCCATTGAAAATTTCTTTCCAGTGAAGTCCTTTGTGAACTCAGTGAGAGAACCCTAAAGCAAGCAACTTTGACCTTAGCCTTGGGAGGGATCAGTCCACCAGAGTATCAGCCACTTGGCCATCATGTCTACTTGTCTTCTCTTCTTGGTTCTTCGTTAAGTGTGCCTACCTACATTTGGAGCCTGAAAATAGTAGTTTCTAGATTGCTTGAGTTCTTAACAGTTCTTACATTGTAGGACAGTGACACAGTTTGAAGGGGTAACCACTGTTCAACCTTGAGTATGTTTCCTTTTCCAAATAAATTCAATTTTAGCTATTTTTAAGGGTGATTACATCTACACCTCCCTTTCTCAGATTTGAATTTATTTTTTAATAGATTGAATTTACTGACATTTTAGGAATACATTATGATTACATTCCTCATTGAGAATTTGTACCTGTACTTGATATATCTTGATTCTTATTTTTTCCTATTCCCCTTTATTATTACTGTGGGGCTTTGGGTTCACCTTTGCAGAAAAGGGGTTTCAGGATATATGGTGTGAGGCTTAGGCAGACGTATTAGTCAGAATTGGAAAGTAAGAGAAAACAAAAGGACTGATCCTTGAGGTGCCAGACGCAGCTGAGATCTGAGGAAGAGGACTACACTGTCCCTTTCACAGAGGGGTGAAACCTGGTTGTATGGATTAGCTGAGGTGGGACTGGGTCTGGCTGCTCATTCTCCACATTCTGGTTTTGCAAGACAACTCTGGAAGAAGTCTTCATTGTTTGAGGGGGCAATTTCTTCTCTATGAAACTACTAGTTTCCCTTGGGCCTTTCTCAATTTTATGGAGGTTCTCCTGGAATCCAAGGTGACCGTGGTTTTAGGCAAATGACTGGGTGCTCGTTGGTGCCGAATGTCCCTGTCAATCTCTTGACTTGGTGTCTTCTGTCTTAAATGGGCAATAAAATAAGAGTATGTAAATTCAGGGCTAATCAAGGCTATTTTGCCAGCTTTTAGACAGATTCTCCCTAATTGATTAAGGTGCCTACATGCAGAGCTGAGCAAGGATAATGACCCAAAGTTTTAAGGTGAAAAATGTCACAGATACAAGATGGTGGAGCTTTCCTCTCCATTTGGTTACCTCTTGGGTGCTCCCCTGTAAGCCCAAGTCCCAAGTTTCAGAAGAAAACACAAATCATGCTTTTTCATGAGTAACAGGTCAAGGGCCAGGACTCTGCCCTCTGTGGCTGAGGTCTCTGGACATGTCAGAATGACCCCTCTTGTCTTGGCTCTGTGCTCAACAGGACCCAGTCTGAGCGCTGAGATTCTGATCCTGGAATGCAGTGTTAGAACCCAGCGTGAGTTCAGTCAGTCTTTTCCAAAATGAAAACAAAGCTGTAGTTTTAAATAGCAGAGAAAGTCCGTTTGTAGAAAGAATGAGTCAGATATAATATGGGGTGCGAAGGAGAGGGACTCCAGTCATCTCGGGGCTTTTGTGAAGCTGGTGATTCTGGTTCTGCTACTTCCTGAGGCTGGATGGCTGTGGTCCGGGCCCTGTTCTATGAACGACTCATCTAGGTATCTAGGTATTGTCTATTATTGCAACTGTTATTTTTCATCAAAAGATGTAAGCTCTTTCATTTTACATATGGCAGTTAATATATGCAGTTTTTACTTATCTATTATACTTTGGTCGGACTGTTTTGAAAAGATAATGTTTTTCAAAGACCGTCCCAACCTGGAGGTATTCAAACAGGAGAGAAATGTTTCAATGTAGAGATCTGTTTTCAAAACATCTTTGTTAAAAACTAGGGCTTAGAATTGAACTGATGATTGGCTCCTCTCTCCCTGTCCTGTCATGGTGGCACTAAAATTAAAACGAGCATATTTCCTGTTCTGTCCACACAATTGTCTTATCTCTTGTCTCCAGAGACCCAGGAAACATTTCCATTTAGATGTTCCCACCAAACACGTGACAGTTGCTACTCTTCTCCCCTGTCAGGTTGGATCTGCTTAAACATTACTTCTCTCATACCAGTTATCCCATCTTCTCAGCTAGTAGAGATCTAAGGATAATCTGGAATTCTTTCTCTACTAGCCTGACTTCCAGTCGGACAATAAATATTGGCATTTTATGTTCCATTACTATTTTAAATTGAGGTATTGTACCTATGGAACATAAGATGCACCGTTTTAACCATTTAGTTTATATGATTCTTTTTTGGTTGTTGTTATCATACTGGGGATCAAATTCAGGACCTTGTGCTTGTCCAGCAGGCACCAAAACCACTGAGCTAAATCCCCGGCCCTACTCAGTGGCACTGATTCCCATTGTAAGAAAATGATCAGTGTCCTTCATGTCCCTGAGAAGTTCATGGACAGCTTTCTTGTTTTTTTTTTTTTTTTTTTTGAGACAGGGTCTCGCTTTGTGGTTGAGGCTGGCTCTGAGCTCACTATGTAGCCCAGGCAAGCCTCGAACTCAGCAATGCTCCCGCCTCTGCCTCCCGAGTGCTGGGATTACAGGTGTGAGCCACCATGCCTGGCACTGTGGTGTGTGGTATTGATTGCTGGTGGGCGTGGCTCACCACGCCCAGCATTGTATGTGGTTACCAGGGATCAAACTCAGGACCTTGCGCTTGCAAGGCAGGCGCCTGAACCACGAGCTAACCCTCCAGCCCGCAGCTTTCTTGTTTTAATATTTTTAGTCTAGCATCATCCCCAGACTAGAAGTACTCGATGTGTATATTCTTATTAGATACATATCCATAAAAGGAGAAGATGAGTAGACAGACGTCACTGGAGCCAATAATACTGACAACAGGACAAACTACAGTTACAGCATAAGAGAAGCAATTTGTCAAAGGTAGACGGAATAGAGAGTATATATGAAGAATTTTCTTGGCCTTCAGCTTTTTTTTTTTTGAGACAGTCTCACTTTGTAGTTCAGGCTGGCCCTGAGCTCACTAGGTAGGCCAGGCAAGCCTCAAACTCAGCAATCCTCCTGTCTCTGCCTCCCGAGTGCTGGGATGACAGGCGTGAGCCACCACGCCCGGCACTGTGGTATGTGGTATTGATTGCTGGTGGGCGTGAGTCTCCATGCCCAGCATTGTATGTGGTCTCTGGGATCGAACTCAGGACCTTGCGCTGGAGAGGCAGGTGCTGGAACCACTGAGCTAAATCTCTGGCCCTGGCCTTCAGCTTTTTATTTCTTTAGAGCTACTCTCTCTTCCTTAACTCTTCTTGACTTTCTCTACATGATATGAAACTGAAGGTCACTGTAGAGTGGAAGCATGAATCTTAGACTTCCTGTTCTCCCAATTCAAGTGGAAGCAGCTCATCAGCCTACCCTTGATTTCCTTTCTTTCAGTTAACACTAAAGAACATCACAGCAACTGTAAAAAGCAAATATTGTAATAAAAACAAATCAGTTCAGCAATAATACCTACTGTGATATATATAAAAAAGAACTGAGGAACAGCAGGCTGCCCTTGTGGGTTTTATTCTCTGGTAGGAATATATTAAATGATTACAGGTATATGAGTATTAAAAGGGTAAAAAATATTGAATTTTACTTGTCTGTGAAATGCCTGCAAGAAAATGTCCTGCATGTGTGCATGTGTATATGTGTGTGTGTGTTTGTGTGATCCTGGGAACTGAATCCATGGTGTTCTACCACTGACTTGTATCCCAGGCCTTTAAAATTTTTGTTTTTTTAATTTTGGAACAGGATCACACCAAGTTCCATAGGCTGGCCTCAAACTTCTCATCTTCTTGCCTCAACTTCCCAAATAGATGGTATTATAGATGAGGAAAGTATTCCTCAGGCCAAGGCATGAGTCAATCACAAGATAGGCCAGAAGAGACTCAAGAACTTTCCAAGGAGAGAAGGGACTGTGTGGGAGGGGTCAGAAGTGGAAGAAAGCCAAGCTGTAGCATGCTGAAGAACGGAAAAGCTCAGTGGGGTAGAGGGTATGGTGGAAGAAAGACTGGCCAGAGGGTCTGCAGGAGGCAGGCAGGGCTGATGGAGCCAGGACCTACTTCTGCTTGCTAAGGACTTTGGACCCTGAGGAAGATAAGTCACAGTTTAGCCACAGGACCGTCAAGGTTCACTTGGGACAATAGAGATTCTGAAGAGATGGACAGTGGGCGTTTCTGTAGTGTTATAATAAAAACATCACAAATACTGGTCTGTATTATCATATTTATATATGCACATATTGTTGTAAGTCTATAAGAAATATATTTTTGACCAATCCTTGATAGATGGCCAATACAGCCATGAAAGTAGACAAAATTTAGGAGAATTTGTTAAAAAAAAATAATTGGTATTGAGAATCCAAAGCAAGAAACTAAAGGCATTTAGGCTAGATTTAGCATGAAAGTCCATAGCTGGGAAAGAGCTGATCTACCTCACTATCTAATGTAGTCAAAAATAGATGACTAAACTAAGATTGTAACATCGAGGATTTTCTCTGAGTCACAGCATAAAACGTCTACCAGGTCAGGTCTACCTTTCTAGTGATGCTTTCTCTAAATCCAAGTCAGCTTTTTATTGGTATTTTGTCTGCTGTGAATTAGAAGTTGTGACAGGAAAAGAATTTTTTCCCCAGATGGTTCCATTTAGCACCATTTGGTAGCAACACATTTAAAGATATCTCTATAGTAAACAAATGTGCCCATGTACAAAGAGCAGTATGTCACTAAAAGAATACAATATTTGCTTAATGAAGGAATCATATAGGTTTTGAAACTAATTTTTTTTAAAGACAGAGACTCATTTATTTGTGTTTTTCATGTAGACCAAGTACAGGCATTTGCATACAGTTAGAAACACAATTTAATTGAGTTACTTTTCTTACTTTTTAGTAGCTCTCTTTTCTCAGGGGTCAACTGATAGTTTCAAGTGTAGAAAAGTTATTTTTTTCTGAGTCTTAATAAAAAGCATTGTTGAACATAAGTATAAAAAACATAATAAAATACTCACTGCTTTTTGATCCTAAATATCAAACCTTGCAGGTTTGCTGATAGAGCTAGTACTAAACTTTTTTTATTTTTTATTTTTTATTTTTTTTGCTTTTTGGAGACAGGGTCTCGCTTTGTAGTTCAGGCTGGCCCTGAGCTTACTATGTAGCTCAGGCAAGCCTCTAACTCAGCAATCCTCCTGCCTCTGCCTCCCGGATGCTAGGATTACAGGCGTGAGCCACCGCGCCTGGCAGTACTACACTTTTTAAAACCTCTTGAAAATATCTCTTATTTAAAGACTTTCTTTTAAAACCACAGCATGTTGAGATAGTTGTGTTCTATTTATTTCTGATTTCTCCTTCTATTTTTTCCCTTCTTTTTCTATCATGCCCATAGCAGCTGTTTCCCTAACCCTTACCCCAGCCCACAGGCTTTCCCACGCTCCTTTTTTGGTTTTCACTTGGCATTCATCCTTAGAGTGACAGATAAGTATGTGCCTGAACCGTCCTGATGGACAATTTACTATCCACCCGGTTTTCCATCCAGGTAATTATGCTCATTGTTCTCTGAAACACGGTGGCCATTCTGCGATAAAGTATTCAGTTCACGTTAATACACCTTGACTTCCTCTTATTTAATTCCTCATTGCTTAGTAACTTGCTGACACATTTCTTCTCTTCAGTGGGGTGAGCTCCTGGGCTCTTATAGCTGGGGAACAGAGGCAGCGTGGATGTCAACTTTATATACAGGGCTCAAACATGGGTGTGTAAAGGTTATACCTCTGGCTACTCTACTCAGTTTCTGAGTTTTAACTTCCTGCTATATGAAATAAAATCATAGCTATTTGCCTTGAGTCATTTAACAAAAGTTGTTTTGACACAAGTTAGCACACGAAGGTGCCTAGCATCATTTCATTGAGAAATTTAAAATCAAAGTTATTAATTCTAACAGTGTACCTGTGACTGGACACTGTTCATAGCAGAGTATTAATTTTAATCATAAGGACATCTGAAAGTTCATGTGTGTATGTATATGAAGTCACAGGCGGACATAAAAGGGAGAAGTGATTTAAAATCTCACTTCATGGACTTAATGATCTGGTAGTGACTGCTTCTCTCTATATCAAATAATCTACTGTTATGCCTGTTTTTCTGTGCAGAATAATTGACAGCCAAACTGAATTACTTTCTTCTGTGTTGTCTTTATTGTCCAGTTTTTCCCAACAGCTGCTTAGTGCAACTTGAGAAATCAAGGAGAAAATAAATAATGGTTTAATCAACAACTGAAATAATTAAGCGAGCTTCAGTTATGAATTTAAATGTATCGACTGAAGGCGTAAAGGGTGCAGTGGTCCTTTGTATGTGTGAGTGCATCTGTGTATGTATATGTATCACTAAATAGTCACAATTTAAAATAAGACCCCAGTTAAACAGGTACAAAACATTTATTAGGCAACCACTGTGTTCCAGGAATAGTAGAATAAATAACATTTTCTAAAGTTACAGGTACTTTACTCCAAATTTAGGAGCACTTCATACATACTATATAAAACAACTTTTTACTAGTGTGTATTTCAGTTGCATCTTTTTAGGCTGTCTCTGAATGTCTTCATCATTTCTTAAAGCCCTTAAGAAATTATGAGAATTCAAAAGGCCCACCGTATCTGATACCTAAAATTTAAATTTTATAGACAATTTTATGGGACTATTTAAAAACCTCTCATATATCACATACTTATGCCATTTTTAATTTAGAAAGCATCCTATGTTAAGAATAGAAATTTGTTATTGTAAAATTATTTAAACACACGAATTCCCTCTTAACTTTATGTTCAAATAAGGTGAAATTTTGTAATTTGTTTATGTTTTTCATTATAAAATTATCTTTCACAGAGTAGTTGCTCTTGTTTAGAATAGAAATACTGATATTGCAGGGGATGGCTGAAAACTTGAAGCAGAATGTGTACATGTGTGTAAACAATATAATACTTTGTCCCTATAACTAGAATTCATGCTCTGTGGATACTTATCCTCTATGTATAAAAATATTAAGTTTAACTTTACCTCTGTAGGTATGATATGTCATTATCTAGCAGAGTTATTTATGTTACATACCTAAATTTTTAGAACCAGTTTACTTTTTCAAAAAGTAAATTTCAGTGCACAAAAGTACTGTGATAGAAAAAGGTCATTTAAGTCTGATAGTAGCATGATATTTTATTTGACTGTTTTATTTTGAATCTTAAAAAAGCACTTTCTTTGGAAACCAACCAATCACAAATTAGACTAACCAATCAAAAATTAGATCTTCAGAGACTGATATATGTGAGAATATTTTACAAAAGTATAATAGCTGCCATAGTCTTTTAGGTGAAACTTGCCCTCATTTTAAGTTTCTTTTGCTAGCAATTCATATGTGAAATTATGGTATATGTGTAAGCATGGACTTTAATCTGGCAAAGGTTATTTAAAACCTGAAGAGACATCAAAAAATATATGAGTTCATTGAGTCAGGCCCAGCCAGAACTACTTCTGAATGGCCTTATGGTCATTTGGGCTCTTAAAACATTGTGATTGGCCCATTAAAATCTGAAAGTATGCATGTGACCACAAGTGTTGAGCAGAGAAATAGTAGGATTTATAAAACATATTTGATATAAAAATGTAGGCCAATACAAGATTATTATGTACAGAGGGCTTATGTGTTATAGGTAGTTTACTTACATTGGCTTTAAACTTTTGTTAAAAAGATTAGAAAAAGCCAGTTCTGGGGTGTGTTTTCCAAATCCCAGCACTTTGGAGGCTGAAATAGGAGGATTACCTGTTTGAGTCCAGCCCAGGCCATTTAGGAGTTGACTAAGACCATGTCTCAAAATCTAAAAGTTTAAAAAGGCCAGGCCCTGGGTTGATCTCTATGACTGGCAAATGAGAAAAAGAAGAGATTAAATGAGTTAGTATAAAGCACATTATTCTCCTTATTATGATATCCATTATCATTGACTTAATTATAAATATTATCAACAGGGTACTCGAAAGCTAATATGTGGGAGAGCCTGGATTTGAATTTTAATTTGGTCAGGAAAGGTGGCCAGAACCCACCTGTAACCATCCTTTACAACAGCATGTGGGATCGAAGTTAGGGTCCTTGGGACAGCCTCTTGGCACGCAGGTGTTGGTTATATTAAGTATCCAAACAATTTCAGCTTTCCTTCCACAGTGAGGAAAATACCAAGAACAGTCCCAGATGTGTCGGGAGGATCCCATGCAGTGATGCCTGCCCGTGGTCAGACAGGAAGCCCGGCGTGTGATAGACACTCAGTAGAGCTTGGTTCCTGCTGCCCTCGGAGGCGGTGCCTCATGCAGAGTGCGTGGCTGACTGGACGGAGCTCAGACCAGCCTGAGTCACTCGAACTCCCTCACCCTGCTGGGTGCCCGTTAGCAATCCAGTTAGCTTCACTGCCGATATATTTTTCTACTTCTTTTCATTTACACTTTGTTTAGTATAGCTATATTTTAAAAAGATTGTTAGCTGACATACTCTTTGAAATAAAAGATGACCAAAAAAAGAAAATGATAGCTAATAATACTTTTGTAAATTTTAAATTCCTAAATTGTGTAGTTCAGATATGTAGCTCAGGCTGGCCTTGAACTTGTGTGGGTCCCCCTGCCTCCCCCTCCCGAGTGCTGGGGTTACAAGTGTGCGTCATTGCAATTGGAATGTCTCGGTACTTTGTAGTGTTTTTGTATTTTGCATAATTAGGATAGTGTATAATGATTGGACTCTGTATTTTCATGGAACTGAGGATTGAACCTAGGTTGCTTGCACTGAGTTACATCATAATCCCCCCTTTTATTTTGAGAGAGGGTTTCGCTGTGTTGCTCAGTTTTCCACGCTGGGTTTGAAGTTGTGATCCTCTTGCCTCAGCCTCCCAGAGGGCTAGAATACAGCCATGTGCTTCCATGCTCAGTTTATATTTTCAATCAACAGTATTTTGCTATTTTTTTATATCACTCATATATTTCTTAATATTTCATAGAAGATTGTATCATTTTATTCAAGCATTTCTTTTTATGGAACTCACTGTTTATTTTATCTTTTGTCACTTTTAATTATATGTGATTTTTTTTCTTAGTGGTACTGGGAATCGAACTCAGGACCTTGTGCTTGCCAGGCAGGCGCCTCCCCAGTCCCTACTTTCAGTAATATCAAAGTGAATATTTTTATAAATTGTTGTTTGCACTGTCAATGATTTTTTTCCAGTATATTTTCTATATGTGGGATTATGGATTGAAGAAGCTAAGCAATCTATGCTTTAAAATAATGCATTACAATCTAATAATTAAAATGGGAAGAAAATTATAGTTCCTGGAGTAGTTTCTGAAGTGGTCTGTCCTATCTCGAGGGTGTAACCCAGAATGCTGAAGGCAACTGTTCTTTTATGTCCCTTTCTGACAGTGAATGAAACGTTCTTTTTCATAAAGATGCCTTTCAAAATGTGGAGTCTGAGAACAGGTACAGTCAGGTGTGGCACCTCATATGGCTCCTGCTTATCAGGTGCAGAATGTGCCACTATAACTCCTACTCAGTTTTATATGGGGAAATATTTAGATCTTGGGCAGAGTGGGAGAGAGCATTCCGAAAGGGTGTGGGGAGCGTGCAGAGGCGGGGCTTCCTAGAAGACAGAGCACATCCACGTCTCAGGAAGACTGTTCTGAAACGTCCTTGATGTGGACCTAAGAGGAGGAAGAGAAAGTAGCGCAAGTACAGAGAACTGCAGTGTGACTTCTGTCCACCCCATCTCTCCACTGTGGTCATGCGGCACATTCGTGAAGGCCTGCTTCCCAGTTTTACAAGTTCGTATCTTTCCTGGTACGGGGGACTGAACCCAGGACTTGGCATGTACTAGGGAAACACTCTACCCCTGAGCTAGCTCTGTCCCCAGGCCTTCTGAGACATGATGTAAGTGTCAGGCTGATGTTAACGTAACGTAGGGTCAAGGGGCCCCACATCCAAGAAGAATGAAGCTCAACTGGAAATAACGGGTAGCAGGAATCTTGGCCAAAGAGTGAGGTTGGGTCAGGAGCTTTCAGCAGGACTGTGCAATTCGCAGACATTGCCAGGCATTCTGCCTTTCCCAAGGGGTTGGGAGATGTTGCAGGAGTTCAATGCAGAGGACCACCTTACTTTTCATTATTGTTTGGAGCAGAGACCTTGAAGGATCAATTGCCTGCAAAGCTAAGTAAAATTCCTCTGCACGTACATTGACACCAGATTTATCTCTAGAAATACATGCTTTGGACACTTCTGGTTTAGGGTGTGGTCATTCTACTTTGTCATCTGATTCCAGATAAGTTATCAAGCAGTTAAAGGCCAAATATCTTGCCCTTTATTCTTGTGACCCACATCTGACAGGTGTTTGAACTGCACTTTGATTGGAACAGGGGAAGGGAAGGTATATGAGTGTTAGATTGTTAGACTCGTTCAGTGTTGTTCAAAGTAGTAGAACCAAGACCAAAGGACAGATTTATTTTTTCTGATCTGAAACAGGGAATGTTGAAATGGTAAACCACATAATCTTGATAAATAGGATAGATAAATTACATAAATGTGTGCCCCATGAGCCCAGAAACTTGTCAAATTAGCCACCCCAAAATATAATGGCATTGACTTCTGGGCATATTTTTGTATACTTTATTAGTCCTCCCCCTCCCAGAAGTCAGTCTTTTATTTACTTTCGCCTTTGGATGAATGTAACTTTAATGCTTTGTCCTCCAGGGGCCCTTTTATACAAACAGTAGTTCTCTCTTTGATGATCAATGGGTTTATGTTTTTATACACGTCTTTATCAGAGGCAAATCTGTGTTCAGCTCAGATAACTCAAGACTGAGTCCGTTCTACGAGCTGTGAGGATTGTTGCTTTTTCACTGCAGCCAAGTTAATCTGTAGAATTTAACAATTATACTGCCATCTGTCTTGCACTTTATAACTGTGGTATGAAATAAGTAAACAGTGTAAAATACTTGTACCTATGTGTGCCGTGCAGGGTTATATTGGTTAAAAAAAAAAGAAAAATGGGAGAAAGAGAGGCATGCTCCCTTGTGCGTTTGGGAACAGAATCTGCTTCTCACTTTTGCTATGAACAGAAAGTGGGAGAGGCGAAGTGAGGCCTGGAATTGTGGCTGGGCCAGAGCACTCCGTGTTCCTCAGAGAGGTATTCAGGTCTCACGTCTGTCTAGTTTCTCGCTCCTTTGAAGTCTTAAAAACATAGATTGGTAGCAAGCAGCAGAAAGTAGAGCGCAGGAAATATTTGGGAATCCAAGCTTGGAGAATAGCCTGGGATAATTTGGCTCTTGACTGTGTTACAATTGTGTTTTCCCTTCCTAGCTAAATTATGAAATTTTTAAACCTCTAATAATAATTGAAAAGGCTCACTTTCACTTGTGACTCGACATAGTACGATTGGTGTATTTATTTTTAAATATTAGGGTAGCAGTACTCATGTCTAGGCTATTAACATGACAATCTGGGGTCTTTTTAAAAACAACTACAGTTAAGTGTCAAAAAAGAATTGAAGATAATTTTAGGGTACATACTGATCTAATGTTTTAGATAAAAATAAACTTCTTGTCTTATTCCTGTCATCACTGAGGATACCCATTACTATATAATGTCTTGTTTTAAAGGTTTTTCTTCAGAAGAAAAGCATAATTTAATAAATATTTATTTCCACCAGGATTTGTTCTAAAAATATATACGGAAGGACATGAGAGTAGCTACATCTAGGTAATGGAGAATTTTGTCTCAACCAAAACTATATTATCTCATCCACCTTTCCAGAAAATAAAAATAAGCAAATTCTATTCCTCCAAAGGGAAGTCATATATGAATATTTTATATGTGTAGGAATATATGAATTTTAAAAAGGCAGTCTGAGTTCCCAATATATTTATTACTTACCCTGGAAATAATTCCTAAAACTGTTAACATTATTCTCTAGTTGTAACTGTTAGATTATAGCAGTTTTTGGAGAATATAATTTTATAATAATTGCCACCATTGTCTAATTGTTAACATTATACATTACAGTAAGAGTTTCATAATCTTAGACGTGAAGTAGTAGCAGTCACTGTAATATGTAGCCTTTGACACCTGGGTTGGTACTGCTTTTATGTAGTAACAAATTATAATGCCATACTCTATATTGAGATCTCTGAAAAAGTATAGACTTTTTTGATCAAAGTGTGTTAATACATGTGTATAAAAATTTAAATAAAGTACATATATATTCATAAGGAACGCAGAGGAAATATACAGATTTAAAAGAGTGGTATAAATTCTTGTACCTCCATAGACATGAAAGTTACAAAAAATAGTGACAATTAGATATATCTGTTAGAAACCCAGTTTTCCTCCCAAATCTCTCTCACGTTCTTTATTTTTTCTTTTCTGTCTCTTCCTATGTCTGTCTGTCCCTACAGGAACAATGTACAGACATATAGAAATGCCCCTGCATCTGTCTCGGTTGTCTTCCTCTTTGAGACGCTAATCCTGAAATGTCTCACACAGTGCAGACAGCTCAGATGAAAGCGTTCTTTTTAAGAGCAACTCTTTTCCTAACATCTCGAACTTGTTTTTCCGTGGCAGAGGAAAACATCCTCGTGCACCTGGGCAAACAAAGGTGTTCCTTCAAAAACAGACTTGCAGAATCATTAATTCCGGTTTAGGAATAATTAGAAAGGTAAGTGCACTCTCATGCGTAAGGATCGAGCATTCTTCCTTTTCTCAGTGCCACCTGTGTTCCTGAGCCTCCTCTGAAGGGTTTCAGTCTCTGGGCAGCCAGGCAGCCGGGACACCTCTCCAGCTTCTTGTGTGCAGGGCCAGCGGGCCGGGATGCTGGGCGCTCCTGTCCAAACCCGCCCCAAGGTAAGGGGAGGGATGGTAAAGATGGGACTAGAGGTAGATTTTTAAAATCAACTCGGATGCTGGGGATCTAGAAAGAGTAGACAGCACACGTATGAAAACCAAGTAAGAAATAACTCGCGTCTCAGTGGAGTAATTGTATTCAGTTTTAGGAGAAAGAAGTAGGATGGTCATTCAGCGAAGTGGAAGTTAGAGATGATGCAAACTAGAAGTGAATAGCATAGTATGTTTTTCATTTTTAACATAATCATAAAGCATGGAAAAACCAGATATTACCAAAGTAATTTTTTTTTTTTAAGACAGGGTCTCGCTTTGTAGTTCAGGCTGGCCCTGAGCTCACTATGTAGTCCAGGCAAGCCTCGAACTCAGCAATCCTCCTGCCTCTGCCTCCCGAGTGCTGGGATGACAGGCGTGAGCCACCACACCCGGCCAAAGTAAATATTTTAAGGGGAGATAAGCTTTAGCTTAATATTGGTAATATGTTGTAGTAATTATGTTGATTCTTACTGAATTGTGGGATGGCTAGAAAATAAGTTGGTCAGTTTTTCTTTGGGTAGAGATGAGCAAGGGGAAAGTAGTGATTTAGCGAGGGAGATATGAGCCAGAACAAAGTAGGGCCCTTTTATGTTGGGGGGCAGACCTCTCTATTTTTCTTCCCTCCTTCCCCCTTTTAATCACTTCCCCTAGATGACACATTTTTATCTGAGTAGGAAAATGATGCAATAAACATAAACAGGCATGAAGACAGATGCATTATGGACTTCTTTGTAGGCAGAGAACTGGAACATACGTTTATGGTTTAACTGCAAAAACTCGATCAACTAAATGGCTAATAATAAACAGTAAATCTTTTAAAAATTGTTAAAATAAAATTTTTTCTAGTGTATATTACAGATTCAGAATTTTTTTAAAAAGTTACCTTAACAATAAGCACCACCCCCTCCCCCCTCCGCAAAGTGCCAGAATCTCTATACTGTACCAGCCAGCTGAACATGGAAAACTGCGATGGCGTCTGCTCGGGTTCCATCCCAACTTCTACTGACCACGACATGTTGTGTTTCTCTCTGCACAGCCAACAACCACCTTTCAGGTCCAAAGAAGGAAGGACTTAGTAGACTCTCAAAATGCTAGGAGTGAAGATGCTTTTCGTTTTAATGGTAGACTTAGTTGTAGACACAAATGATAGTCAGTGGAAATCTGTGTCATTACTTTGAAAGGATAAAAGCCCATGTGTTTGGATAACATGGGATTAGTAGGATTATCTGTGGGTCGCCAGAAAAGGCAGTGCGGAGGATGCCTGGAGCACACCGAGGACTGGCCCAGGTGACCGATGAGGGCTGGCAGGAACGCGTGTGCTGCAGAGTCATTTTATCAAATTAGGGACATAGACTCAGGGGGTTCTGACCCCTAAAAGAGGAGCGCTAGAAGACGGGAGTGCTTTTTGTCTTCGTTGTACCTGTGTTCCTCGTGGTCCTGTCTGTTTCATTTCTTACCATGCTTCTCGGAGACTATTTCATTCTTTAAAGTAAAATCTCATTACAATTTAATTAAAAAATTCGTTGTTTTCTTGCTGTAAGGAACTTTGTGACTTGTGTGAATTTATGTGTGTGCATGAGCACATTTTTAAATAAATGAAAATGTCTAAAAATTGAGTAAATAAAATTGATATTTAAAAAAGAGCTTGCATTTATGTTAGGCTAGACATTGTTTAGGCACTTTATAGATATTAAATTTTGGATTACTTATAGAATTAATCTTTGAGTCCTTTCAACGGCCCTAAAATGTGACTTATATTTTAAGATGCAAAATAAAGTCATTTATAGAATATGTTACCTATTTCTGTGTTGCTTATCATGGTTCTGTTTAATGGAACTAAGAACAACACATAGAGACATGAAGGTGTCATTATATTATTTTGTTTGTCTCTCAAGTCCCTGGCACAGTACATAGTTCTCCAAATATTTATTAAGGGTAGGGAGGCAGCAAGACCCAATGGCCATGACCCTCAATTTTGGAACATGGCTCCCTGATTTTAAATACTGGCTGGTTTCTTCTAGGCTGTGTGATTTGAGACAAATTACTTAAATATGTCTGGAGCCAGGTTTTTTCATTGGTGAAATGTGTGTAATAACAGCACTTATTTCTTACAGCTGTTATCAGTACTAAATAAATATTTCTAAAGTCCTAACCACATAAGCAATAAAATGCATATGTATATTTACAAAGCTTCTGTACATAAGGAGGGGAAGAGAGGTTGAAGGGAGAGTAGAAGAGTGGGGAAAAAATAAGTATCAAGACACATCATGTACAGATACAAATTCCCTATGAGGAATGTGACTATATACCTGCAGGGTACCAATAAACTTAATTAATTAAAATATTTAAATTACGACACTAGACTTCCTACATGAATACATAAAAGTAAATCTTAATGCAGTTGAGTCTAAAGGGTGAATATAATTGTTTTTAATATGAAAATTGTGAAGAATAAAGTTAAATACATTTTTTATTAATTGAATTCTCTATTGGTACTCGACTATAAAAATACATATGTATATATTTAAATAGTTATGAATTCTCCAAAGGAAAGTAATTAGGTTTTGCCGATGAAATTTTAAACAATGCAAATGGCAACTAGAAGAGATTTTATAACACAACATAGTGGATTCCTCCACGTATTTATTAGCCCTGTCTTGGGCAGCTACACATTTGAATTCTCTGCCTATTATGGAGCTGGCGGTTACTGGCTTTAAACGAGAACTGAATATGAAAATTTCCAGTTTGTAAAAAACATCTGGAGGTTTTACTTGACTACAAACTTAACATGAGCCAACTGTATGATACAGCTGTTTAAAAGAAAAAGCCCCTCAAGACTTCGTGGGGCAGTATAAATAGAAGAGTGTCCACATCTTGGGAAGTAGTATCATTGAGTACTCCACACTGGCCTGATCACAGTTGGAATACAGCATTCTGCCCAAGACACCGTAATTTTTTTTTTTTTTTTTTTTGAGACAGGGTCTCGCTTTGTGGTTCAGGCTGGCCCTGAGCTCACTATGTAGCCCAGGCAAGCCTCGAACTCAGCAATCCTCCTGTCTCTGCCTCCTGAGTGCTAGGATTGCAGGCGTGAGCCACCACACCCGGCAAGACACCATAATTTTAGGAAGGACATTGACAAGCGGGAGTGCCAGAAGTCTGGAAATCATGTAGAAAACAGAGGACTTGGGAGTGTGTAGCCTAAAGAGAAGATGGCTAACAGGAACTAAAATACCCGGCTCTAATTATTTACAGAGTTGCATTTAAGAAAATGGGCACACTTAAGTATTGTTCTAGAAAACAAGAGTAGAACCAAAGAGTGAAAGTTATAGGCACATTTTAATTCAGTAGCAAAGGGAAAAATGAATGATATGGATTCGCTGTTCTCCTTCTACTGATGCTGGGCCAGACTGTGAGAAGAATTTCTATATAAAACTGATGCTTAGCTAAAATTACTTACAGTAGAATCAAGTTGGAGTGTTCATATCCTTATTGGGCTTGAGCAGGAAAGAAATTAGGTCTCTGGAAAATTCATAGAGATTTTAAGGCTGTTATATGATTGCATGGATGATCAAAATTGGATTTGGTGGCGTTCTTGTCTACCCTCCATAAGGAAAGGAATAGAATGTCCCTACCAGTAGTTCACTTTTCTCCAGTCTAGTTTCCAACCTCAACTCAACTGAGTGTCCAACCTCGACTCAACCGAGTGGTCTGGCGATGTAGGGTAAAAGAGGATTCAATCATGTTTCAGAAAATCCTTTAATTTAGGCTTAGCAGGTTATTCAGAATTCTTTAAAACTTTTTATTGTTATATCTTCCTGATTCTTTATATGGATATCAGCAAAATAGTGTAAGGACTAACCGATGATATGCTGGAATCTGATCAGAGAACTCTCCTGATTCCCCTTGGCTTTTGGCCTGAGTGATGGAAATGTGCGCTTTTGAATGTTACCTACAGATGATTTTTGAGGTTCAGGTTTCACTTTAAAGACTGAAATGAAAGCACGTTACTAGGGAATGGATTACAATATGACTGTGATATGGTCTTGCAAATGCTTTCTGTTTTCTAGGCATGCCTCTCTTTTTAATCAGTTTTCTTCTTTTTTTTCAGTACTGGTGATCAAACTCAGGACCTTGTGCTGGTGCCACTGAGCTAAATCCAGCCCCTAGGCATGCTTCTCTTTGGGCACTTCATTCTTCTGTCTGGAACTAAACTTTTCTTATGGTCTCAGAATTCTTTTAAGTTCCTCTAGTCAAAATATTAGCCTTTGTTTGAACATGTTTCAGGTGTTAGACTGTATCCAGTTTGGGTAGAGTTTTGTAATTTCTTCGAAGAAGCAGTTAAATTGAATTTATAGTTTTTCATTTTTCTCAGTGGAGACAGATATTCTAAATTTCATTATACGAAGTTAGCCAAATCATGTATGTATTTTCAGAGGTGGACAGTGTACAAAGTAAAGAAAATGGTCCAAATCCAGAATTCGTAAGGCACATTCATCTTCTTCTGTACTGTTGGATAGGATAAATTTGTCATAATCTCAAATGCATTGCACTCCACTCAGGCTACTCAGATCAGCCATAAATTTTTATTTGCCTTTAAAACTAAAATGGGTATATTTTAGGAATTGTTTTCAAGCTGTCTACTTAAGTGGTTCTGCCTGGCTTAGGACAACATCTTCTGTTGTCCTAAGGTCTAGATTACTAAGGTTTAGTGATGAGCTAACTGCATCATACAGAGTACTTGTTTCCTGTTACAACTTGCTATGAAGTGGAAAAACATCAGAATCAAAACATACTATCAGTATGTTTATTTTAATTTTTTAATAAAAATGTTTTTAGTATAGATGAGATGAAAGAAGTGGAAAATTGATATGTTTATGTATATATACACATAGTTATGTATATATATATGTGTACATCTACATAAATATATATGTGTATATATACATAAATTTTAACTTGCAAATTGCAACTGTATCGACTCAATAAAATTCAACATATTCTTTCTATGTTTTTAAAAATGTTCCAGAACTGGGCACTATAGATGTGCAGTAATGCTAAAGTTATTTTACATCCAAGTATTCTGATTGTATATGTTTCCTTTGTGTCCCTGCTTCAAAAATAGTTAAGAGAGTGCCTTAGAAAGGGTTTCATTATTGGAATATGTTCTTTAAAAAATCCTATTTTAAAATAATCTTTGCAAACTGGAGGTTTCTGGGCAGATATTTTAAGTAAGACTTGTGGAAGAAGTTGAGTTGAAATAACCTTGATGTTACAAGTGATTCCCTTTCAGTTATTTATAATTCCACCGTATGATAACTTTATCAACATCTCCGAGAAAGAGGACTGTGTCTATCATATGAATAAGCATATTGTTAGGGAGAAGCTTAGTGTATTCTGTTGCTTAATGTGGCTTTGATGGTTTTGATGAATATTGGTCAGAAAAATAGGACAGGGGTTTGATTTCTGATTTCTTTGTTCTTCCATTACTTTTTTGGGTGTGTTACCTTTCTTTTTGTAACCTTTGTGTTAGGTTGTTTCTTGTCAGAATGTTGTTATTTCTCTTCTTTTTTTCTTTAAATGGTTAAAAATGTGAGAGAACGTAAGAATGGACCTTGTGAGACAAGCATTTTGAATGCAAGGCTGGAGGTGGATGCTCTATTAGTGATACCTGTGTTTGTGATATTGTGACATCCTCTTCTAACAAAGAGAAATGTTCACCCAACTTGCTTTTTGTGGAGGAAGATGACTCTAAGCATTGTAATAGGTTTCTTGTAAATGAGGAGGTGAGTATTGTTGAATGAAGAGTTTACTGATCAACTCCTAATGCAAAGCACACAGGAAGGAAGGTACTGTATTATAAAGGAAAAAGTTGGTACATATGGATTTAGCCGAATAGAGTATATTTATTTTTGTGATGTTAATTTTTAAAAATCTCCATCATTTCAGTTTGTAATTTTGTTTAAAGTATTATTGAAGCTTCACAACCATGTTTCATGGAGCCTGGATGCTGTTAGTTTATTTTTTCCAATTTCTATGCAGCCCCCAAATGCCAACATCTGCTACATTTACCCTACACTTCTAAACGTGAACTCTGAAATGCCCCCAAATGTTTTTAAAATTTATTTGTGTACATTTTCAAAATAACCTTCTTTTGAGTTCTTAGTTTTATGGGGACTGTAGTTAAACTCTTTTTTTCCATGACTTGTAGCATATGGTATTTAACTGTTTGCTAGTGTTTCTTTCTCAAGTAAACATATTTATACAGAAGTCCTGTAGGAGAACAGCATGCCTCACCAAGGGAACTCCTTCAAGGTGAGTCCATTGTTTACCCATAGTTCAGAGATTTAAATATACACAGTGTATGACACTGTCATTGTGTTTCAAAGTTCACTAAACTATTTGACCTGTAAGAAGAAGCTTTTTAAAAGTGTAGGACAAGAAATAAGCTTTTTGACTTTTCATCTAAAAGTACCTCTCAGAAGATAATCAATTCACACTGCAGCCACCCAGTTTTGACCTGAACTTTTAAAAACGTTCTGTTGGGCATGGTCGTTTGAGACATAGGTACATTTGAGATCAGAATTTTTAGGCCTAATGGGTGTGAATGGCTCTCCACAAAGTTTATCCTTTGCATCACGTTTCATTTTTAAAATAACCCACTGACATAAGCCCACCTTTTACCTCATCAAGATCATCACAAAGAAAGGGCAGCTAGCATTTTTCAATTCTATTAGCCTGGCAAAAACAAACTCCTACTAAGATCGGATGCACACTGGCTTGTTCTAATTGTAGCTTTAAGAGTGCAATTGTGGGAAGTGTTAGGCATGGTAGCATCATCGTAAACACAGCTGCAGGCATTTAGAAAGTGATTGCAGATGTCATTTGCAAATCAGAGATGTTTGTCATAGAATAGTTGGAGATTTGCTCCAAATCCTGCAGATAATCAATGGCCCAGTCATGTTCATTGCCCAGGTTTTCTAGTACTGTGGTCTTTTGCCTTTTCCAGGAAATGAGGTGATCAGATCCAGGGCGCTGTAATAAGACAAGTTTGCCAACTTTGATCTTTTCAGTCATTAAAAAACCATAAAAATCCCCAAAACATGGAGTATGATACAGTGTTAAGGAGAATATGTGTGATTACATGATCAGTAGCAAAATGGTAGCCTGGCTAGAGAGAGATTTGTGTGGCTTTGGATCTGTATAGAAATGGAGTCGATCTCAGACCCATTGATTTCCAGATCTGTGGCTTCCAGCAAGTCATTCAAATTCCCCAAACTCAGGTTTCTTCAGCTACAAAATATTTACAGTGTTACTGCAATGTTTAGAGATTTAGAAATGATGTATATGAAGCCCCTAGCATAATGAATGCTGTGTGATTTCCAACAAGTTTTTGAGAAGGTTGAATATCCCTCATTTAAAGTACTTTGGACCAGAGTATTTTTTTTTTGGAATATTTACATATGAATAATATCTTGACAGTTGGGTTCAAGTCTAAATGTCAAATTCATTAGTTTCATATATACCTTATACAACACGAAGCTTCCTTTATACGTAATTTTAGTGTGCTTGTGTTTCCATGGTGACCCTGTCACGTGAGGTCAGGTGTGGAGTTTTCCACTTGTGGCATCGTGTTTATGTTCAGAAAGTTTCAGGTTTTGGAACATTTAGGATTTTCAAATTAAGATCCCTCAACCTGTATCAACAAGAACTTCTGAGAAGGTAAAAGGAATTGGTTATTTAAATTTAAGTTATTGAAATTTTAAGTCATTTGTGAAAATTCACTTGCTTAAATTGCAAGAGAAAGTTAGCATAAATATTTAGGATAAAAAGAACTGTGTAGATAATTTATTAGTCCTCCACCTACTTATTTTCAAGTGAGGGAACTTTTACCTTTAAGAAAATGAGAAAAACAGGAAGCTGAAGATTAATACAAGTGTGATTCATTGAAATGTTTGGAACAGTCCCTTCATATTATCCAGAATCTATCTTTTCCCCCAATGCAAAATGTTCGTTTTGTTTTGGGAAACGTTCTTTGATTACCCACCAATTAAATCCCTTCAACAAAATACATACTTACTTCTTAGAAGGATGCTGTCCACATTTAGTCATTAGCATAAGGTCAGAAGTCCAAGGTGAAAGGTAGGGCATGAGGATATATTTCAAACACGAAAATATAAGTCTACCAGTTTAAGAAATTTGTTTCCAGGTGCTTAGGGATTTCACATGGATGAGCCACTTAGCAGCATGGAAGAAAATATGTCTTAGATTTTTAGATTTCAACTAGCTTCTCCTCATGTCATTCTGGGTTTCTTCTATGCATCCTTATATGTCGTCTCCACAGTTGGTGGCGTCATCTTGTATAATTTGAAAAGCATTCAAGGTGCCAGGAGACTGGCATTGTGCACCTAGGGGTTCTTCGGGCTGGTGAACAATTTGTAATTATGCTATTTTGTAAGAACAGGTGTCCCAGTAGTCTCCCTAGGCCTTAAATTCAAACAAAGGTTAGTGACCACATGTGGCTTCATGGTCATCAGGGGTATGATGTGATCTTCAGCAGATGCTGTGCACCTCAGGATCCTGGTGGTTCCATGCATTCCCTGACCTGGTAATATTTTTGAGTCCCTTGCATTTTCTGCCAGTGGTTCCTCTGAATACCAGGAGCTGTGCAACTGGTTTTCCCTGTGGCTCCCTCTAATGGGCCTGGCAGGTATTACAATCCTGGAAATTTCCACGCCTCCAAAATGAACAGAACAGTGGTGGTGCCTGTAATCGAAAGTGGTTAACTGCCAACCTCTTGGCCCTTGCGTTTATACCTCAGTTATGAAAAGACCAAATTATCTGCACAGGGGCAGAAAACTCACATATTTTAAGGGATTGTAAAAAAACAATGAGAGAATTTTATTTGGCCTGCTGATTGCTTTGAGGCGGGGAAAATTGGCTGAAGGCAAATCTCACGCTGATCTCATGTGGTTAATCTATTACCTTGAGTACAAGCTCTGGAAGACTGCTTTTAAAATATGAAGTAGCAGAGGACAATCTTGCTAAAAATTTAGAAGATGGTATTTATACTAGTAATTAGTGAAAAAAATTAGAAAGCTTCCTTACTAGAGTTTAAATGCTACACTGAGAAGATTCTTTTGCTTTTGTGTTTATTTCTATCTCTCCTAATGCATTAGATTTCAAATACACATACCCTGGACCCTTGCAAAGATATATGTATTTAATGTAACTGTAGTGCAAGAAATAAATATGTGCTCTGTTCTCTTTTTGTATCATAAAATAGTTGTAGCAAGTAAGAAAGAATTCATGGTTTTTGGTTCAATCCCCAGCACTGGAAAAA
Source organism: Thryonomys swinderianus (assembly GCA_004025085.1). Lineage (NCBI taxonomy): Eukaryota > Metazoa > Chordata > Mammalia > Rodentia > Thryonomyidae > Thryonomys > Thryonomys swinderianus. Next base: position 34,882 of record PVIC010010915.1, read on the forward strand.
AGAAAAGAGATTTATTATTATTATTATTTTTTAGCAGTGAAGTTTCTATTACTATTAACATTTGGATGTAGAGTAGTTATTTCTAATATGAAAAAAAACCCTTTAGAATCCCAATGTTGTTTGAGTATCCTGTTATCATGTCAATGCTGAAAGGGTCTAGATTTTGGAGTATTTCAGAGTTCAGATTTTTGAATTAGGGATGTTTGATGATTAAAGTCTATGCAAATATTATCAAATCAGAAACACCGTGAAATCTGAAATATTTCCCCAGGATTATGGGTACTAGATGCTCTCTTTATAGAGTCCCCTAGTTCTCAGTAAACTCCATGCCTTAAATAAAGCCTCTCTAGTCTAAGAAGAAAAAAACATTAAGGAAAGGCATCCATTTGTTTTAGGCATGAATCACTCAAAGTGTTCCTTCTTTGTCTGAAGGCAGGGAGTGTGATTTTACCGCTGGAGAGTAAAGCATGGGGTTGGAAGGGAGAACCGTGAGGTCGTGGAAGGCAGCCAGCTCGAGCCGGGCTACTGTGCAGGAAGTCAGCATTGCATTCTGAAGCGTTGCGTCTTTCCCCAGATCATTTTCGGTGCCACACAAACACATTGGCTGTTGCCTGAGTCCTTGGGCGCTTCCATCCCTGACTTTGAGTATCTGTACAAACAATGTCACTGAATCGGAATGAATTTTTTTACAGTCAAAATGACATCTGTGACTTTGTCATTGGCTTGTTGCTCTGTAGAGAAGGATAACTTGAATGTGAGAAGCATTTTGAGTCCCTGTTCTTGTGCAGCTCCATCTCCTAACAGTCACCCTCTCTGGATTATTCTGCCACAGTACTCAAAAGTTCAGCCTTTGTTGAGAGATTTGGTTGGTGTGTGTGTGGGGGGGGGGGTCTTTTTCAACTCTTTATCATTTTGTTTCTAAGGTAAAGGTATTTCCATCAAATTTTTTTTTTTTGTGAAGTGAAACATCTGTCCATCCCCATTACAGTCCCAGTGGAAAGTTTGCGTCTGTATTTGTCTGTCTGAAACAGGCTGAGTCTGTGCTTTGAAAAGCTTCAGAAATGAGATGAGATAGCAGGGAAAAAGAATGAATCAAAAGGAAAGAATTTGTGTATATAAATTCTGCAGTTTCTCCCTAAAGGTATATATAGGGAATGGGTCTTGTTCTTTGGGGAAATGCTACTCTGCACTGTAGGTTCATGTGGGGGAAAGTTCTTATCTAACAGGGTGAGGACTCAGCATAGAGTGTATATAATGTCGAGGATGAAAGACCATGGTTGTGATTTTATTAGCTCAGTGACCTTCAGGAAATTTATGTAGCTACTTTTCTGACTGTTTCTTTCTGCTTAAGATGGAGGCCTTTGAGTTGCTGTGCACATTAAATTAATCCAAGGGGTTAGGTGTCAGGTAACTGTCCTTGTTAAATTAAATGGCCACACACACACACACAACATACACACAATTGTTCAGACACACATGTAGCTATGTTTGAATTTTCCATTGTATTAGATTCTGTTTCAACTCTTTGCAGTCCAGTTAAAGAACATAAACCAAGAGAAGTTGTAAAATCAAAGAGAACGTATATTCCTTGTCTTCTTAGTCATGTCTGTACCTTTTGACAATTCACTTCGTGTATTAGTTTATATAATACATTTTACACTGTATTTTAAGGTTCGTAAGTTTCTGTTTGCTGCAAGTTAAAGCGAATTGTTTTAAAGCGAGTGAGTTTCAAAAAGTGGTGACTGACTTTATTAGTCTGTAAGTACTTTTAATTTTTTAAAAAAATTATTAGTCTGGAGGCTGGTGGTTCCAATGCCTGCCTGGCAAGTGCAAGGTCCCTGGTTCGATCCCTGGTAACCACATAAGACAGTACTGGGTGTGGTGACTCACACCCGCCAGCAATCAGTACCATTTACCACAGTACTGGGTGTGGTGGCTCACTCTAGTAATCCCAGTACTAGGAGGCAGAGGCAGGAGGATTCCTGTGAGTTCGAGTCTTGCCTGGGCTACATAGTGAGCTCAGGGCCAGCCTGATCTACAAAGCAAGACCCTGTATCCAAAAAAAGAGAAAAAAATTATTAGTGTGTTTTTGCAGTATATAAAATACATAGTTGTTTATAAGCACAGTATTTTTTTTTCTTGACAACTCTTTTGCCAATAAAACAGTGAAACATTTCAATCAGAAAAGATGTTTTTATTTGTAGATGAACGAGTGAAGGCCTCAGGTGGTGAAATCATTTATCTCAAGTCACACAGAGGAAGCTATTTTCTGATTTCTTTGTGTACTGGGCACCTAGGAAGGTACTCTTTTCTGTGATGAGAAACAAAAAATTCTCCTCTAAACAGGACAGAATCCTCACTTTATTCCTGGGATTATTTTAGAAGATAGGAAAATTTCTTAGAGATAGAAAGGAAAAAGTAGAAACATGGACGTATTAGTCAATAGGTTTAAAATGAAGAAGTCTTGTAGCTCTGTGGCTCAGTAAGGTGCCCACGGTTAATGGGATTGGGGTGATTATGGTTAAAATCTTGTTAAGAGGCTAGATTTCATGTTGTATTTTTATTGCAACGGAATTCTAATAGGAAGGAAGGAAACTTGTACAAATCATCGGTAGATTTATGTCATAGATTATGGTGACAATGTTCTAAGTGTATGCTTTATCTAAACTCAAGTTCCATACATTTAATACATACAGTTTTTTGCATATTAATGATACATCAATGATCTAAAACTAAAGGAAGCTTTTAATTATTTTTTCTCTCCCCTTTTTTCTCATCTTCACAAAAATTGAACATGAAACTTGTAATTGAGCCTGCTCTCTGAACTATTTTTTGAACACACATTACGTTTGGAAAGTGGTATTTAAATTAATCCTCTGCCTTTTACAGCTTAAACTTCTTTCTGAAACTTAGGTGAATATTTGTTAAATAATGAAAAAATATATTTTGAGTATGTCATTGTGCAGCAGTGGAAAACCTAACTGAAAAGTATATACATGCTGTTAACGATAATCTGTTGTTTGGCAAATGGAAATCTAACTGAGGACTGAAGTTACCAAGCTGTTCTTGTACCTTTTTTTTTTCTTGGAGATCTCTTGCTTTCTCCCTCTGTAGTGGGCAGCAGGATAGCTGCAGCCCTACTGGGCATCGTCTCCCAGTACTTCAGTGGCACACAAGCTTTTAAATCACATGAGTTGGTGGTGATGTATGTTGTTACTTTGGGGTTGTGTGTGGCATTTATATGACTTTATAAAAATGAAAAATTTTACACTTAGCATTACCTTCTTAGGGTAGCTGTTTCTTTTTTCCCAATTTTTATTTATCCTGTGATGTGATCCTTAATAAATTAATCAACAATCCAATAAACCTTTTATATACATGATACCATGCCGTCTTTATAAATATGAAACCATGCTAGAATTGTAAGAACAGCATACAAAAAATATGATCTTATATTGAAGATGCCTGTACCAGCCTAGCTGAAATATGTCTATTATATTTTTGCTTTCAGAACTGACACGTGTAGTGTGTTCCTGTTTCCAGGTACAGTTTTGAAACTTCTCATGGATGGTTGGGAGGAAACGTGTGGCTGTAGGGCTTGGATGGTCCAGTGTTTGAAAGGGGCCTCCTTTTGTCCACTTTGACCAATTCTGAGTAAGAACTGCCAGAAGTTGGAATGGAGTGATGATTTTTTCCACGCCTTTCACTTTGCTTTCTTCCTTTCATTCCCCGTGATCCAGATGCAGACCGTATGAGGATCAGAGGATGTTAAACAATAAGGCACAACATGCATACTCTTTTCGGGTATCCCGAGGAGTGTGTTGGTTTGTAAAAGACTTGAAGGTGGCTTTGTTCCATTTTGTGCATTTCAGCTGGAGGCTTGATTCTGTTACCTGTCGCTGCTCATTGCTGCTCCACGTGGCCCAACTTGTCCATGAATGAGGGCGGGAACAGGCATTTGAAATGCGAATTTGCAGTATCCTTCCATGGACATGTCTAAGGGCTTGGATTTGTGTTTTTTGCTCCCCAGAAACTGTGGCAAAACCTGTCTTTTCATTTCTTCATGTTAGGTGAGAGCCAGCCAGGGTGTTTGGAATTACATATTTAGGTTTCAGTAAACCCTTAGATCTGGTTAAGGGTCCAAACTCAGGCAAGTTTAGTGGATACTCCTGTGAACAAAAGCAACAGGGACCCCTATGCAGGGAAGGAGAGGAAGGGGATGGGGAAGGGTTGGGTGAGGAATGAGAGACTGGGGTGGGGCAGACAGATAGATGTAGACAGACCCAGGCCCAGAGATCCAGAGGCAGGGAAAGTAAAGCCAACGCACGTAAAGTCACATGACCTCCGAGAAAGGGAGGTGCCTGATGCTGTGAGAAGCCACAGTAGACTTTTTCATGAGATGCTGATGGACCAAGATCTAAAAGAAAGCCAGAAATTACACTTCCCTATTGCACAAGGAAGAGTTGGCTTGAAGAGAATGTGAACCACGGTCTTTCTCTTATAGGAATCAACATCTTTGTCTAGAGGAAACTTATTCCATGGTGATTATATTTTTTCAGATACCATATTTGATTTGTTAATCAAGAACAAAATGTCCATCTAGGCGTTGATGGTTAAAAAAATAGCTTTTAATCTACATTAATGTAGCGTTCCAAATTGACCATTTGCTATATTTTATATTGTTCTAATGAAACCAGATGTTCACTTGCTCTCAGAACTATTTAGAGAGCATCTCGCGCACCCTGGACAGCAGTGAGGTGCCCCTTCCCCAGAGCCCCGGGGCAGAGTGGCTGGGCCACTCAGGGCTTCGCCTTCAAGAAAGGGCCTGTCCTGAGAACAGTGTACGTAGCGGCTCCTGCTCACCACCAGGGGAGCCCTGGCTGTACCCCTTCTCCTGGGGAGATCACTGTGAGCGTCCCGATTGTGAGATTCTACAGACGGTGACAATCTGGGGCCAGGGCCACCATTTGTATTCAGGCTGATTAAAACCATCTCGCAGCTGTCAAGTCAAATCTTGAGAATTTTCACTTCCTCTTTGTAGCTGTTATGTCATCCAACAGCATTCAGGCTTACCTTCTAGATTTAAAAATTTTAAAAAATCATCAGGCTGGATTATGTACTGAAATAATAAATTCCAAATAGCCCAGTCTGCTTTTCATATGAGTTTTCCTCCTTGTGATGATAGAATTGGCAGAAACATAGTGTAATGATATCAGAGGTTTGTCTGAGGTAGATAACGTGAAGGTGGCTGTGGTGGTCATAAAATTTAAAGTATGATTCTTTTGCCTTCTGCCAGTTAGCAGAACTCCAGTATTAACTTATCATCCTGTTCAGGCTGATTTCTCCTCTGCTTGGCTCACAGCTCCTGTAAGGATCATGTGAAAAGAGCACAGGTGATTTGACATTGAAGCAAGAAGCTAGGAATGGTGAAAGCTTAGATGAGAGATGTGGTCTAACTGTGCTTATTGCTGTGCACAGTGTAGTGTCAGGACAGGGCAGCTAATATGACTGGGAAAACCAGACTTTTCTGTCTGCCTTGGGTGCTGCTGATATTGTTTTAGTCGAACAAGATGGATTTTTTTAATGGAGGATTTGTGTGTGTGTGTGTGTGTGTGTGTGTGTGTGTATTGTCCTTTAAAATTGATAAGTAAAGGCAGATTCAAGATCCTTCCTACTCAAAGCATGGTTCCTGGATCAGAAACCTAGTCATTCACTGGCCCCTGCTAAAAGTGCAGGTTGTAGACTCAAAATTTATAACAAAGCCCTGTGTAGTGCATGAAAGTCTCCTCAGCTCCTGGGCTGGGGGTTGACTGATTTCTAAGACTACCTTATCATTCAAAGAAAACCCTTGGGCAGGTTAGCAGCTGCTAGCCCTCTTAGCACCACCTGGGAGAAGGGGTGGGTTTGGGGAGAGTGTGCTGAAAAAGCAGGCTGCTTTCTGTTCCCGAGAGCCACTCTTGGGGTGAAAGGTTCATATTCCATTATCAGTCCCCTGAGCCCACCAGTGCTGAAAAAAAATTTTTTCCAAGACTTTTATGATGCTTAAGTCAGACTTCTTATATTGGAATAACAGACCAAAAATGACCGGCAGTTATAGTGTCTGGGATTAAGGGGGGGGGTATTTAGTCAGAGGAATTGGGAATTTATCAGGAGATAAGTATGATTTCATCTCCAGGACTCTGGTTTCTAGTCACCTTTGCTCTCTGAGGGCTGCTTTATTTGATTTGTTCCAAGTTCTGTGAGATATATGTTCTCAGGGGATCAGGGTAGAAAATAGATTGCACACTTTTTCTCTTGTACAGCGAAATCGAGAGCAGGCCAGGCTGAAATTCTCTGTAAAGATCCAAATGTACATTTGACACTTGGAACTAGTTCTTCAGATACCCACACCTTTTCTATTAATTGCAGATTAGCCCTCCTTCCTAGCTTTATCTGGGTTTAGTTAAAAATATCAAAGTAGCTTTCTGCTTAGAACAGAACTTTTCTTTGGAGGACCGCTGAGTTCATTGCTTTTGCAATAATTTTTCTGCAATTGCAAGAGTTATGACTTTTCTCTTTGCTCCACCCCACACACACACACACACACACACTTTCCTGCTTGCCTGAGGTCCCGAGGAGAAGGCAAGATCTCTTCCCGAGTTTGACGCCATCGGACCCCTCTGAGTATTGACTTCACATCTGGACTCTGCTCCTAAAAACCAGTGGAGAATCCTGGGTGATGCAAGATAAATCAGCTTTGACACTGAAGATTAGTACATGGCTCGTGACAAAATCTCAGGCCTCCTGGGTCTGGCTTTGCTAAAAGTTATTGGCTCTATTTTGTTCTAGCCAGCATTTGGGGACCAGCACTTTGCCTGCCTTAGCTTTCATTCACTTACTTGTCAAATATTGATTATGTCTCTGCTGCATGCTGAGTATACTATAGGTGTTGGGCCTAATGTAGGAAGTAGACTTGTTCTCCCGTGACTTACAAGGGCTGATAAAAAAATGCAATCTGTACTTACAAATTTATGATAGTAAAAGGCACACCGCCCTGAAGTCTTCTCAAAATACCCCCCATTTGCATGCTCCAAATACACTGACTCATTGCTCGTGCCACTTTGACAGGCAGGAATTCTGCCACTGGGCCACTGATGCCACTGCCACTTTGCAAAGCAGATGTGGAATGCTTCTTTTTGTCTTTATGAGGTGCGATCAAAAAGATGGTGAATGTGCTGGCAAGTGCCATCCAAGAAAAGACAGAGTGTAAACACACAAGGGCATGTCCTCACCCACCTGATTTCCTGGATCTGGTGCTGTGAAACTTCTGGCTTTTCCCAAAGTCAAAGTGAACACGAAAGGTAAATGTTTTTGACCGATTCATGATGTTAAGGCAGCCAGGACAGGACAGCTAAAGGCGCTCAGGAAGGAAGACTTCAGGAACTGCTACAGAAAGTGGCAAGAATGGTACAATAAATATGGGAAGAGTGTATTCTAAAGGGCATTAATTCTTTTAATATAATGCACTTTAGAAAATATATACAGTCACCTCATATTTAGATTGTACCTTGTATATTTTTTGTTTTTAATTGATTCTTTTTTTTTTTTTTTTTTTTTTTTTTTTTTTTTTTTTTTTTTTT
>PVIC010010916.1:0-13690 GCA_004025085.1 Thryonomys swinderianus
AAAAAAAAAAAAAAAGAATGAATTTTTGGTTGAGACAGACTACTGTGTAGTTCAGGCTTGTGATCAATCCTCCTGCCTCAGCCTCCTGAGTGCTGGGATTACAGGCATGTGCCACCATAACTGGTTTAGATATTTTTGTTTTGGGTAGGGAGGATCTTGGTGGTTGTGTTCATCAGTAGGAGGCCCACACACCGAGGTGAGTCACTTCTTGACCATCCTGCTTGAAGCACGTTTTTCTGCACGGACACATTCTGACACGGCTGCTGGAGTGGACCGTGGAGCTGTCCGCGGGGAGCCCACAGCTGAGCGCGGGCGGAGGGGCGTGGGCCTCAGGCCGCCTTGCTCTGGCCGATCGGTGCTGGCTCTGAGCTCCCGGGCTCCTCCTGCAGCGCCCGCGGCACCCGACAGCCCAGAGGCCAGACGGGGACAGCACGTTCCCCGCACCGGGAGGCTTCGGGGCAGCCTGGAGTTTGCGCCCGAGAGCTTCTCCGCGCGTGCGGCACGAGACGTCGCCGTGTCCCGGAGGCGGGCAGCTGGCAGGAAAATGGCTGCAGAGGGACAGCCGGTGGCACTGAACACACTGGCCTTGGGGCGGACGGCGGACGGCGGGCACAGCAACTTCACCTGAGCGAAAGCGCCGACCTCCTGGCTTGTTGAAACAACCGCAAGCCTCGCCGCCTGTGCCCAGGGGAGAGCCGCGGCATTCCAGATACTGAAAGGCAGCCTGATTCTGTCCCCCCAGAGTCCTGACTGATCTGGGACGTCCGGGCCGCAGCCTGTCCGGTTCTCCGCGTCCTCGGCCGCGAAGGCTGGAACGGGGGCGCAGGGTGGCGGGGGCTCCCCGAAGCCAGACGGCCCACCGAGGCCCGCGCGCTCACGCCCCCCTGTGCTTGCAGTGCTGCTGAAGGGCCAGGTGACCACCAAGTACTACCGGCTGCTGTCCAAGCGGGGCGGCTGGGTGTGGGTGCAGAGCTACGCCACCGTCGTGCACAACAGCCGCTCGTCCCGGCCGCACTGCATCGTGAGTGTCAATTATGTCCTCACGTAAGTCAGCGCACTTGTTTCTCTCCTCCGCCCTGGCCTGGCCCTCCCCCTCCTGCGGCCGCCTCGGCGCCGCCCCTCCCCCTCTCTTTCTGAACTGTTCGTCTGTCTCCTGCTCTGTTTGGACCGGGTGGCCCCGTCACGTGGGAATGTCCCAGCTGCTTCTAGGTGCACGCGTATCTGAGGAGGGGCCTGTTCTGCGCGTCGTTTGGACCCCGGCACAGAACCCCTCTGAAATGAGTCCAAAGATGGCACATCTGGCCAGGACATGAACCTGTGCCATCTGTCAGTGCCCACAGCCGGTTGTTCTCCTGAATCCTCTGCTGCCTGCAGTAGAGGAAAAACCCCATTTTCCCATCTTCCTGGCTAGCTGTTGCAAATGATGGTGAAGATCTGGCCCCTTAAAAGATCCAGAAAGTGCCAGGGGTGGCAGCCTTCACTTGGAATCCCAGCACTCTGGGAAGCTGAGGCAGGAGGATCACAGGTTCCAGCCCAGCCCAGGCAACCTAGTGACTTAGCAAAACCCTGTCTCAGAATGAAAAAGAGGCTGGGGACGTTGCCAGGGTGAAGGCGCCGGGTTCAGTCCCTCGTATTCCCTCCCTGCCTCACCCAAGAAGAGACGCAGAGGGTTGGCTTTAGTCACGGTAGTTTCAAGGCCATTCGGAACTGCCCAGGAACGTCTGCCCCCCCCCCCGGCTCCTCCATTGCTGTGTTAAGTCACCTGGAAGGCAGCCCTGGTCCCTCCGGTTCCCCCAGCGCCACCCAGGGGTCCTCATCTGTGTCCTGAATGCTCTGTAAAATGAGGGCAGATGCCCCATGTTAGGAAGTGCCATGACAGGGCGGACACGCGGCCTGTGCCTGGGTGTGGGCTGGGCCTCGGGGGGTGACCGCTGTGACCGGCGAAGCCCTGACCTGAAGGCAGAGGAGACGGAGCCCAAGCCCGGATGCCGTCAGTATCCGTGTTCCCGCCCCTTCCGCTCCGCAGCCCTCTGAGGGCCCCTCGTCCTGGCCGTCTGGGCTGGAGCGAGCTGGCCTCCGTCTGCCCCTGCCAGACGACACTGGCCTTGCTCAGCCTCCCGGGCCCTGTGCCTGGGACTCTGGTGGCTTTGTTCAGGCGAGCGGCTGCTTCCCAAAGGCTGTCCTGTGCAGCCTCAGAGGTGACCCAGTGCCACCCAGAGCCATCTCCCTGATAGTGACGTGACCCGGCTCTTGCTCTCCAGGGACATTGAGTACAAGGAGCTTCAGCTGTCGCTGGAGCAGGTGTCCACTCCCAAGCTGCAGGACTCCTGGAAGGCCACCCTGTCTACCTCACAAGACACCAGGAAACTCCCGAGGCCCAGACACATGAAGATGAAGACAAAGCTGAGAGCAAATCCCTATCCCCCACAGGTAAGAAGCGTGGGTGGGTACCGCCGGCATCTGTCCCTAGGGCTTGGAACACATCTTTGATTGACTGCTTTTCTCCTGGTACTGGAGGCTGAGCCCAGACCATCATGCTGAGCTAAATCCTCTGCCTTTTTTATTTTGAGACTCACTCTGTTATGCTGCTAAACTGAACTTGTAGTGCCCCTGCCTCAGCCTCCCAGAGTGGTGGGATGGCAGGTGTGTGCCACACCTGGCAGGCATCATGGCATGAGAAAGAATTGTGGCCCTCTGAACACACAGCAGGAATCCCCGTGGGGTGCAGCAGGGTCCCCCGAGGAGGTCCTGTCTACACTGGTGGCACGGCCTGGGGAAAGCCAGTACCCGGTTGGACGGTAAGAGCAGAAAAGGGCTCGTGGGAGGCCATACAAGGCTGATGGTGGCTGGAACCCTAATCCGTCCTCTTCCCGTGATATTTTCGGTTTAATTTTGAAACAGAACTTTACTATGCGGCCCAGGCTCGTCTTAAATTCCTGGGCTTAAGCAGTCCTCCTGCCTCAGTCTCCCAAGCCGCTTGGATGACAGGTTTTTGGTTTTTTTTTTGAGACAGGGTCTCACTTTATAGTTCAGGCTGGCCCTGAGCTCACACGTAGCCTCCCGAGTGCTGGGATTACAGGCATGAGCCACCACGCCCAGTATTGTATGTGGTTACCGGGATCGAACTCAGGACCTTGGGCTTGCGAGGCAGCCGCCGGAACAACTGAGCTAAATCTCTGGCCCTTGGATGACAGGTTTATGTCACTCTGCTCAGCTCAGAGCGTTTTGACAATGAAAAGCTTTTTTAAAAATAATGCAGTCTGTGCCCTGTGGGAACCAGCCATGTCCACCTGTGTCTGGTAGATTGTGGGCTTAGGGAGGGGGCGCTTCACCCAGAGGCTGGGTCGCTGTCCCTAACAGGACCTGGGCTGGGGGAGGTCCAGCGTCACTGTCTTCTCTGGCCTGCAGCAATATGGCGCCTTCCACATGGAGAAACTGGACTGTAGCCAGCTCGGACCGTGGGGAGCCAGTGCCCCGGCCGGCACCACGGCCGCCTCAGAGCAGCAGTTCCACGCCGAAGGCGGTGACCTCCTGTACACGCCACCCTACGGTCTGCCCTTCTCCTACCGCTACGGGCCCTTCCCCCTGGACGCGCCTGTCTTTGGCAGCAAGAAGCCCGTGCTGCCCGCCAAGCTCGGCCAGCCCCAGGGCGCCCCCTGTGAGGTGGCTCGATTCTTCCTGAGCACACTGCCGGCCAGCAGCGAGTGCCAGTGGCATTACACCAACCCGCTGGTGCCTGGAGGCCAGTCTGCAGCTCCCAAGAGCCTTCCTGAGCCGCCCGTGAGCACAGGCAGGCATCTCCTGCCGGGCTTCGAAGGTGGGTGCTGGGGACAGCAGGGTGGCACTGGCCCTGGGGAGGGGGTGGGAGCTCCCTCGGCATCTGGGCACAGACCCCTCTCATTTCGGGCACGCCTCCTCCTCTCTGCCCCACACAGGCCTCACCAGGTGGGGAGGAATGAGGGCCAGGGCCGTGGGTGGGTCTGTGCTCTCCTGTCCTCCCCTCCCTCTCTGGGTCGGAGGACTGTTTTTGAGAACACCTAACTGGCCCAGGGACCAGGGATTCATCAGCGCCCTTGGCCCTGGCACAGCCAAGGATAGGTTTTCCCCAAACATCCAAGAAAAGAAAAAACTAAGCGTGGGCCAGGGATGTAGGTCAGCGGGCCTGGGCCTGCCTGGCAAGTGCAAGGTCCTGAGTTCGATCCTTGGCACACACACACAAAGATTAAGCAAAGGCTTTGGTCAGTAGCTGAAAATACCATCAATTTGATGTAGATTTGTTTTGCTTTTGTGAGCTGTATCCAGAGTTTTTATTTTAGTTTAGTTTAGTTTAGTTTGGGGACCGAGGTCTTACTAAGTCACTGTTACCTGGCTGGGGCGGAACTTTGGTTCCTGCTCCTCAGCCTCCTGAGTGTGGGGTTACAGGTGCGCGCCGGCCCCTCGGCTGTCCCAGGATTTCCGTCGCCGTTCGCGATTGTGCTGCACGCAGGGACGACGGGGTCCAGGGGTGGCGCTGCCCTGGGCGCGCAGCATCTAACGTGTCGCCTGTCCCCGCAGCAGCACCCGGCGCCCTCGCGCGCCGCTTCAGCGAGGACGTCTCGCCCCAGCTCCCGCCGCCGCCGCCCCCGCCCCCGCCGCCGCCGCCGAGCTTCCCGAGCTGCGGCCACTACCGCGAGGAGCCTCCGCCCAGCCTGGCCAAGGTCGCGCGCCACGCCCGGGACGCGGCACGGCTGCCCGAGTGCTGCGCGCCCCCGGGCCCCGAGCCCCCGGGCGCGCGCGCGCAGCTGCCCCTCGTGCTGCTCAACTGCCACCGCGTGCTGGCGCGGCGCGGGCCGCCGGGGGGCGCCGCCACCGGCCTCGTGGGCCCCGAGTGCGCGCTGCGGCCCCGGCACCCGAGCCCCGCCGCAGCCCCGCCGCCCGGCGCGCCGCGGCCGCACTACCTGGGCGCCTCGGTCATCATCACCAACGGCAGGTGACCAAGCCCGAGGCCGGCTCCCGGGGGAGCCGCGACGCCCGCAGCCAGGGAGCAGAGCTCGGCGGCGGACCTGAGAGCTGGCCGCCGGTGCCACCGTCGCGGGCGCGGAGTGGGCACGCGGGGCGGGGAGGACCGGGGTCCCTGCCCCGCGAGCTGCGGTCCCAGGACAGCGCCCCGCGACCCCACACGCCGCGACCTCAAGCTCCCTGTCTTGGACTGGGGACACACGAGGCTTCGGGCATCTTGCTGCGTCCCAGGTGCTGAGGACTGGAGGTTTACGGCGTTGCAACCCGCAGCCATGCGGGGAAGGGGAACCACCGGGACCCGGTCCCCAGTTCCAGGTGGGGCCACCGGCAGGAAGCTTTTGCTCCACCTTGGTTAGGTGAAGTAGAAGGTGGTTGCTTTAAGTTCCTTGAACAGACAACTCCACTGTCTGTAATGTCATCCATGAGTCTTACGAATTTAAAAAAAATTTAATCCTTTGTTGAATGCAAAAATCAAGCCAAATCCGGGGTGTGTGTGTGTTTGTGTGCGTGTGTGTGTGAGAGAGAGAGAGAGAGAGAGAGAGAGAGAGAGAGAGAGAGAGAGAGAGAGAGAGAGAGATGTGTGCGAACGCAGGTGTGCTTCACAAACACTTTAACAAGCGCCTGTGTCCTCGGCCCTCACGGACTCAGGATCGGCACCTTGAGGACACGCTGAATAGGCATTAAATGCAAAAGACCTGTGCGGGCCTCGGCCGCCGGCTCTGCAGCCTCTGGGCTGGTGGGGGCCGCGCTGTACAGGTAGGTGAGTCACATGTGCAATATGGAGACCCACGTGACACCGGCAGAAGGATGGACACATTTTAAGCATTTTCTACATAGCAGAGAGCTTCCTCGGAGTTGTGTGGACACAGATCATTTATAAAGCACCAGCAGTGTTGGAAGAAATAAATTTCCCTTCCTTTTGTTGCATTTTTATGGTTTCTGCCCAGAGAGGCCACCATTTACAGACCCCGCCGTGCTGTGATATGGACGGACACACCGAGCCGCAGACTTTCCATTTGCTCCACGCTATGAAGCACTGTGTCGTTTTGCTGCTTTTTTGGAAACGGTTTACTTTTAAGAAACTTCTTCCGCCTTCTGAGTGGAGAGGAGTTTTCACACCTTTTGAAGTCCTCCTTCCAGAATCAAAGGGCTCTCAATAGGTCAACTGGTCCTTTGCCGGCCGTGTCACTTAGGTGAGGACCCTGTTTATTCCCCGTGGGGTGTACGCGGCCTTCCAGTGGCAGCGTGCAAACCGAGGAGCCTGCATCACCTGGCAGGGCCCCAACTCGGGGCTGTAGAGGTCTGTGCTCGGGGAAAAGCCACGGGTAGTGTTTTTTATGCTCATGAGTCTCCTGATGAAACCATGACTCTCGAGAGGTGAGCTTTGGTAAGTAGGAGACGTCACCAATGTTTTTCAATAAAGTACCGCTAAATGCTGTTGTGTGTCTACTTGGCCATCAACCCTTGGGGCTCAGTCAGCAGGTGCAAGTCACGAAGGCTCCGGGGCAGCTCAGCAAAGGTTATTGCTGAAAAAGCGACCCTGCTATAGACGTACAGATAATATAAATCGGCTCAACAGAGTGTGCGTATAACTGGAAAAGAAAATGTTAGTGAACAACACCTCATGTGAAATGACACTAGTTTACACAGCTTATAACAGGAAGGAAGTTGCCCCTGAAAGCCACTTCACGATGGCCAGGGGCTCCCCCAAAGTGACCCGGCAGTTACCATGGCAACCTAACACCATTACCTCCCCCTTTTAAGAGAGAAATCCTGCAACCAATGAGGTATTTCCAGGCTTCTCTTGAGCCTGGCAGGGAAAGAGGAAGGGTTTTAATAAATCTGCCTCCCTTTCACAGGAAAAAAGACAAAACAAAACAAAAACCTGTAAGGGGTCCTACCATGTACCATGTTGACGAGAAAGCCAGATGAAGTAGCTTCAAGATGTCAGCCTAATTCAGCACCAGCTGGGCCTCCACAGGACCTCCTGGGAGCAGAAGGCCTTTTCATTCTTGGAAGCTCTTTTCTAGAAAAGCCCTTCCATTCCACTCGGATCTCTGCAGAGGGGAGGGTCTGTGTCCTGCACCCCCACCCTTTCAAAGTCCTGTCATCCATGTCTCCCCAGGTCTGCCCAGGTCCCAATGTACTGGAGCGGTGAGGCAGCGGAGGCAGATGGGGGCTGCTACGGATGAAATGGAATCAAAGGGCATTTCCGATAAAAGCCACCAAATCACAGTAGCTTATTTTGGTGCATTAGGTTACCGGAAAGGCATGATTCAACGCCATTCCTACACTTCAGTGTGACACAGAAGGCCGGGATCTGAGGGGGGAAACACTTTTGACAAAGATCAACTGGTTTTCACAGGGAAAAATCCCTAAAGAACAGAATCTAAACTGTTACACTGTTTTTTCAACTCAGTTAAAAAACTTAATTTTTACTTCTGGGTTTTTTTCTTTCTTTGAGGTAATTTCTCTATTGTTGACAATTTTAAAAAACATCTGGCTTAACGCTTTAGAAAGTTATACATATTATGTAAAAACATTTTATTTATTTTGTAAAAAAAAAGTTTAACTATAAATAAAAAATACTGTTACCAAAAGCAGCCTACTTTTTAAAATGAAAGTTGTGGGTTAAAAACAAAAATGAGCCCGAACCACAGAGAAAGTTTTAAGTTTATTTTTTGGTAGACTTGCTTTTTATAGGCGTTGGTTTAAAGTGATTCTCTTCAGAAATGACACTCTGAGAAGCTAAACAGCCAAGGTTGATGCTCTTCCTTTTACAGACGCACAGCGAGGCCGGCGCAGGCGCTGCCGACCGGCTGTGGGTAGGGAGCTCAGGCAGAGGAAGGCGGGGCGGCCTGCGGGGTGAGGCCCCTCCCTGTCTGCCCCCAGCCCCCACCCCGCACCTGTTCTCCCGGCCGTGTCCCGGGCACGATCCTTCCTGCCGTGTGCTCCGCACCCTGCAGGCCTCCAGAGCTACTCCGGCAGGGCCACGGGAAACCCTGTTACTGTGTTAGTGTCCTATCACACAGGCCACTGCCCCGGAATCCAAAATTGAGGGTCCTTTGCCTTCTGAAAAAGTATTTAATGTACATTTTTTTCCTTTTAAGACAGTGTCTCATGATGTAGTTCAGGCTGTCCTTGAATTTACTATGCAGCACAGGCTAGCCTTGAACTTTCAGAGGTCCTCCTGCCTCAGCCTCCCGAGTGCTGGGATTATAGGTCCGCACCACCACACCAACTTCTCAGTGCGCTTTAATCTGGGGGGATGGTAATCCAGTGTTGTAGATGCTTACAGTGATCCTGAGTTTCCTGGCTCTGTTTTAAAGATGAGGAAGAAAACGTAAAGTTTCAGTGAAGACATTAAAGCTCCTGGGTGCCGAGCTCCCAGTCATGGACCTGACGCAGCAGAGAGAGTTTTCTGCAAAAGGGCGTCATTTTCCGTATGAAGCAGAATTTCAGGTCTTTGGTTCAAGTGAGCAAAGCCAGGTTTATGGAGAGCGCGGAGTATTTTTGTCTCCCCCAAGACGACTGGCTGTCCCGCACACACAAGAAACGCCTCTCGGAAGCTGGCTCCGGAGGGGCTGAGTGGTGCGCGTGGGACATCTCAGGGTGCTCTGACACGGCCACACTTCATCAGTTTCAATTTACGGAAAGGAAATTAAATGATAATTTTTTCCCCAAAGCAGAGCTATCTAGAATATGCCTTCGACTTAAAACAAAACACAGTATGTTTTTCATTAAATAATTCCCCAAAGGAACTCAAACAACCACAGCGGCTCTGAGAGATGGTCTCCTTTTTGCGCCACGCTCAGAAAGGGGAGCGCGGGCGGCCGGGACACCCCCCCGCAGGCGCTGCTCCGGGCCGAGTCTGTTCCGTCCTCTCCTCATCTCGGGCAACGTGCACTTTTACCTCGAGGGTCGTTTGTTCCGGAAGAAGACCTGGCTGTTTAAGAGAATGATTTCTTAGGGAAATACTTCTAATTAACGCCTCATAGGACTTCTGAAGTCCTCTTACATTTCCGAAAAAGCACAGGTCGGGTTGTACTTAACTAAACATGGTACTTTTTTTCTTCCTATGGCGCTGTCTATGCCTGGCTCAAAGTAGATACTTTATACTGAAAACTGCAAGTTTCTGGCATCTGCCTGGCTGCGTAAAACCCGCATGAGGAACGCACTGCTCACAAAGAGAGGGATTTGTTCAGAGCTGAGCGTGGCGTCGAGATTTCCTTCCACCGACTTCAGCCGGGGCTGGCAGGAACAGAAGAGTGAACAAGAAATTAGCCTCCTGGGAACAGTAGTGTGTGTGCTCCTTGAATTCAGGAGAGAGGCCTGCGTGGGAAAAGCACCCACGCATCGCGAGATGGCAAACGCGCAAAGGCTTCCTGTTCTCTGCTGTGCCAGGAGACCTTCCGGACATCGGATGCGGACTGTCTTCTTCCAAAGCTGCCCCGAGGCACACGCATATGCGCGACCTTCTTCCAAACTGAGGGTTTTCGGTATCAGTATCGTTTTCTTTCTTGCCAATAGAGAACAGGTAGCTAACACTTACCACTTTCAAATCCAGCGCCACAGTGTCAGGCGTGGAGGTGCAAACCCACCATCCCGGCACTTGGGAGGCTGAGGCAGGACCATCGACCTGAGTTTGAGGCTGGCCTGGGCAACACGTGTGTGTGTGTGTGCGTGTGTGTGTGTGTGCGCGCGCGCGTGTGTGGCAAGACTTCGCCTTAAAAGCGGCAACAGAAAGTACAGCGCCACGTGTTCTACCTTCTGAGCTCGCACTGTCTTGCAGGGATGCTCCAGAAACTTCCTTCGAAGCGCCCCAGGTCCCGGCGGCGGGTGGCACGAGAGAGCCTTCGCCTCCACCAGGGGCTGCTCCTGCCCCGGCTGTCGCCTCGGCACCTGAGGGGCCTCGGTGCAGTGAATGGATCAGGACGGTGACCCCGAGGTCCTCGCGCCCAAATCAGTGGGTGTCTTGGACTGCAGCAAGGACCGCCTGGCGTCCCTCCTCTCCTCTCCTCTCCACTAACACAGCGTCCTGTGGCCCTCCAACTTGTTCACAGTGTCCCTCCTTGGCTTTTTTAAATAGCTTAGGCCTGAAAAGGCCTCCACTACTAGAAAAGTATTTGAACGATTCTATTGCTGTTTCCACATTTTAAAAAATTTCACTCCAATAAACACAAATCCAAACTCAAAGGGAGGGTTGATTTCACATCCATGTGGGGTTTTACCTAGACTAAATCTTGCACCTGTTGACCCTCTACCTCGAAGCAACATCAAACACCCAGTAAAACAAGAAAACCTTTAAAAACCAAAAATAGAAAGGAAAAGAAAAAAAAACAACCAAATGACTTGAGGAAGGAAAAAAACACCCCAAACACTGTATTAGCTTTCCAGGTCCTAGCTAATGCAGGCAACGCCCACTGAGCAGAATGCTGGCTGCAGGCTCTGCGCCTGCGCGGCCCCGCCTTCAGGCACCGCCCCACCCAGGCCCCGCCCCTCCAGGCCCGCTACCGCCTCTTGGGCAGGATGAGGTTGCGCAGCATGTCGAAGGAGTTGCCGTCAGGATGCACGGTCACCACCTCACCGCCGTCCTGGTGGACCTGAAGGTACCCCGAGTCATCGAGGCCCACAATCCACACCTTCTGGCCCTCGGCGCTGCCCAGGCGGACTTGCTGGCCGCTGCAAAGGAAGCACAGCAGGGTGTGACGGGAAAGCTGGCAAAATGACTGGCTCTGCGCAGGGGCTGGGGGTGGGGAGACCACTAAAGCCGGCCACGGTGACAAGGGGTCCCTGGAGCTTTGCCCTCCTCCAGCCTGTCATTACTACTAAATAACCAGGGCCAGCCAGGGCTGGTGGCACACGTCCGTCATCCCAGCACTGGGGACGCTGAGGCGGGAGGATCGCCTGAAGTACGTGGGAGAACCTGTCTCAAAAACAGCAAAATAAAATGTAAGTAAAATGCTTAGGGTCATGGATCTGGACTTCTCCGGATTATGGTCCTCACGCTGCTGCCCCTGCCCCCCACCTCACCCCTGCACCCCCCGACAGCGTGCTCAGTCTTTGTGCGTGAGACCCAGAGGAGCAGAGAATAGAGAGAGGCTGTCTTACAAAGCCGGCCATCACCATTCCGCTCCTGCTGCTTCTGGTGGTTTCCTTGTCAACAGTTTTCAACATAGAGAACCCACCCCACTTTTATTATAGTTTCTAGAACTTGATTTATTAATTTTTGTGGTGCTGGGGATAAAACCCAGGGCCTCACACATCTCAGGCAAGTGCTGTATCCCTGAGCCACACGTCTGGGTCCCCTGAGCCCTGTCCTGACCCAGTAGCCGCATCTGCCGGCCGGAGTCAGCACCCGGTGGCGTGCAGACCACACAGAACCCGCTCCGGGGCTCAGTGCCGGGCCCGGAGCGAGCCCTCCTTCCAAGCTCAGGCCGCCCCGGCTGCAGCCTCTTCAGCCTCGCCACCCAGCGACTCTCGCCAGTCCCTTGGTCCGGGTGAAGGCAGTGCTCTCCGCACACCAGCCGCACCACTGTGCAGCACAGCGGGGCCCGCCCCAGCCTGCAGTTAGGGCACTTTCCGGGTGGATGCTGGCTCCCCAGCCCCACTGTCTTTTAGTTTCTCCGCCCCAGAGGTGAAACGGGATTGTCCACACCTCGGACACGCCTTGCTCTCCACGCCCGACCACCGACCTAACCGAGCGGCCCCGGGCACTGACCTGTGGACCCAGTACTTGTAGTACAGAGGGAGGATGCCGTCGGGCCCTTTGTCCTGAAACGTGTCGATCAGCCTCTCCAGCACCGTCACAGCCCTGGCGATGACACGGTCAGCTCTCAAGGGCTTCAGTTCGGCCCCATGCTGCTTGTTGTACTCTTCGATGAGGTCATTGATGCAGATGGTAGGGTTACTGTTTGTCACATTCAACCCAAAGCCTGCACAACAAACAGCGTGAGCAGCTCAGCTCGGCATCTTGCTGCCATCACCTGGTCCTCCACACCCCTGGAAAAGGCCGTGGCTCTTGTCTCTGTGTCAATGGGGGTGGGGGGATACAGGGCCTTGTGCACATCCGGTCTACGCGACACCCTGGAGCTGATCCCAGACAGAGGTTACAGCCATACCCCGACTTCCTGTTTCCTAACAAACAGGAGTGGGCCGTCCTTACTGCAAACAGGAAGGCGGGGAAGGTGAGCCAGGTGACTGTGCAAAAGGGGCTGTCACTGTCAAAGACAGCCTGGGCCAGGCGTGGAGGGTGACGGCAGCCAGCCTCTTTCCTCTTCTGCGAGAATGTCAGAACACTGCTTGGAGACAGGAAATTTTCTTCACGATCTAAGGACAAGCCCTGGATTAAGAGACTTTGAATCTGGTCACGGTCCCCACCAAGGAGCCATCTTCTAACCTTACGTCCTGGGGCCGCAGTGCTAACCTGTGGTCACGAGAGACCCATGCTCCGTGGTGCTTTTTTCTTTCTACAGCCTCCTGAACTAGGTCTTCAGGAAGATACTGGGAGAGAGAACAAACCCAAGTGACTAGTATACCTTTATGGTTTAGGGGAGAATTCCCCAGTATCGGCCTCAGAACAATGACTTTTGTAGGATCAGTGAAGAGACATTTTCTTGTAAAAGAAAGGATGGATTTAGCTCTGATTTTTAAAGGCATATTTTGGCCATGAAAATACAAATCAAGATGGTAAGCACAGTGGTGTAAGTCTATAACCCTAGCTATTCAGGAGGCTGAGGCAGGAAGATCTCAAGTTTGAGGCCAGCCTAAGCAAATTAGTGACTTTGTGAAATCCTGTCTCAAAATAAAAAATAAAAAGGGCTGGAGACAGCTCAATGGTAGAGTGCTTGCCTAGCATGGGTTCAATCTCCAGTGCCCCCCCACCACACACACACAAATACCTGGAAAAATAAGTAATTACAGCACCAGGCACAAAACTTAGTTTCTCAATTCATTCATCCAGCAACAGAGATGGTCGGTTTCTGAAGCACCTCCGAAAGCAAAGCTTTCAGTCCAGTGCTGCATATATCTGAGAACTCTCCCTGCAGAAAGTCAAAAGTCCTGGGGACAGCAGTGGCTTCGGTGTCCACCCCAGCTGTCTGTGTCAGGACCAAACAGTGGCCCTGCAGGCAGCACCAGCTCCTTCCCAGTTAAAGCCTCTTCCCTGCCTCAGGGGTGCGAGGAATTTCATGCAGCCGCCTCCAGGCAGGGCGACGCTTATTTCCGCAGGCTGAGAAAACCCCTTAGCGCCCTGCTGAGGACACCATGTAGGTCACCTCAGCACCAGGGCAGTCGCATTCAGACAGGAAGTGGAACAACAGTGCTGGGCAGTGGCTGGGCCTGGGAAAACAACTTTGTGTTCTTTGGCTGGCATTTCCAACCCACGGGTGCGGGTTTTCTGTACTTTACTGATTTCTGAACTCCAATTAAATTCCACTGATGACCAGAGACCTAAAAACTTCTCAAGTTGCCTCAGAAAGTGTTCAGAAGGAACTTTTGTCATCCCTGGGAAGGACAATTTAAGAATTCAAGACCAAGTTGGCTGTATTAGTATAATCCCAGTATAATCCTAGTACTCTGGAGGCTGAGGCAGGAGGGTCACAGTGAGTTTGAAGCCAGCCTAGGTTATGTCACAAGGTGAAGGCCAGCCTGAAGCACATAGTGAGACCCTGTCTCAAAAATAAAAAATCAT